>APFE030906171.1:120910-179428 GCA_000404065.3 Pinus taeda | reverse complement strand
AAGAACAAAAGGTAGGAGCCTTCCATGCTTTGGTATAGGGAAACCGCACGTTAGAGGAATATGAGATTAGATTCATGGAATTGGTCAAGTATGTCTCCTACATGGACACTGATCAAGGCCAAGAAAATCATTTCATTTATGGATTGAACCCTAAGATTAGGGTAATGGTGTGGATGTGGAAACCAAGGTTTATGGGGAAGGCCCCTAGTAACTTCTCCAGGCGAGGAAGTTTGAGGCCACCACCATATGGAAATAGGGTTGCACCGAGAGCACTGATAATGGGGATTTCAATGGTTACTAGTGCAGCTTCACCTGCAACTTCGAGGACTCATGCAAATCAAGGTCATACGCGAGGAGCCACGAGTAGGCGCAAGGGTATCAGGGGAAGGAGTCGTCTCCAAATAACTCCACAACATTTTGTGTAGAGTCTATCACACATCACTCGTTGGGGATGTGGGGGACCTTATTACCAACATGATTGTCCTAAGTTGCAAATTGGTAACAACCATAGAGAAGGAAAAGCACCAATGGGGGGAGAAAGTAGCCACCATCAAATCTATGCAGCAATTGATAACCAACAAGTTGAACACCAATCTGTCGTGGTAGAAACCTTAGGTATGATAAACAAAGTAAAAGTTAATTTTTTTTTTGACTCTAGTGCTATAGATAGTTTCATTTCACCAATTGCATTAGAAAAATGTGGGTTGGCAGCATAAGAGCACAATGACTTTAAACAAGTTGAAATGGCTTTTGAGATAAAATGAGCAGTAGGACCTAATGTTGAACAATGTCAGGTGAACCTCAGGGTGTGTATAACTTAGTTGAAGGAATACGTCACAACACTAGGGACATACGATGTAATCATTGGAATGGATTGGCTAGAAGCTCATAGAGCTTTGGTAGATTGTTTCAAAAAGAAGGTGATTTGTTTAGATGATGAAGGTAGGTCAATTGAGATTTGTGGTATCAATAGAGGAGTGTCCCTACGATTCATTTCCATGATGAAGGTAAAACGATGTCTTCGAAAAGGTTGTAAATTATATGTGGACGAGGTTGTAAGTGACCAGAAAGGACCCTCCCTAGATCAACACCCAGTTTTGCCAAAATTTGAGGATGTTTTTCCTAAGGAATTGCCTGGATTACCTCTTATGGGAGAGATTGCTTTCACAATTGACATAAAACCGAGTGCAGAACCCATCTCCAAGACACCCTACAGGACGCTCCAAAACTTTGTGAGTTGCAGATGCAGTTAAAAGAGATTTTAGATTTGGGATTTGTTAGACCTAGTCTTTCAACTTGGGGTGCACCCATGATTTTCGTCAAGAAGCAGGATGGTTCCTTAAGGGTATGCATAGATTATAGGGACTTGAATCGAACCACAATAAAGAATAGGTACCCGATACCCAGAATAGATGATCTATTTTATCAAATGAAGGAAGTAACAATTTTCTCTAAGATCGATCTACGATCTAGATACCACTAATTGAGGATTAAAGAAGGTGACATCTCAAAAACTACATTTCAAACTTGGTTTGGGCACTACGGGTTCGTAGTTGTTCCATTTGGTTGACCAATGCACTAGTAGTATTCATGAGCCTCATGAATGGTGTGTTTAGGAAGTATTTGGACCACTTTGTGCAAGTCTTTCTAGACAATATTATTGTGTATTCCAAGAATGAAAAGGAGCACGAAGAGCACCTAAGGGTTGTATTGACTTGCTTAAGGGAAAATCAATTGTATGGAAAATTGTCAAAATGTTCCTTCTTTTAGAGGAAAATTCATTATCTTTGGCACATCATTTCAGGTGACGGGATTTCAGTTGACTTGGAAAAGGTAAGGGCCATAATGGAATGGCCAATACCAAAAAATGCTCATGAGGTGTGTATTTTTATGGGGCTAGTAGGTTATTATCACAGGTTTTTGGAAGGGATTTCAAGGATTAAAAAACCAATCACCACATTACAACGAAAAGGGGTCAAGTATGAATGGACGTATGAATGTGACACTGCATTCACCGAACTAAAGAGGTTACTAATTAGTGCACCTATCCTTCGAGTACCGGACATGGAAAAAGACTTCAATGTCTGCACTGATGCTTCAAAGTAAGGATTGGGAGTAGTGTTGATACAAGAAGGTGGAGTAATAGCTTACGCATCTAGAAAATTGAATAAACATGAAGAGTTGTATGTTGCCCATGACTTGGAGTTGGAAACATTGATGCTAACTTTGAAACTATGGAGACACTACCTCATTAGGTGAAGCTTTGAGTTAAGAACAAATCATCAAATCCTGAAGCACCTCTTCACCCAAAGGGATTTGAATGCTAGACAGAGGTGGTGGAGCAAATTCATGAGTGAATATGATTTTGATATCTCATACATTAAGGGAAAGTAGAATGTGGTGGCTGATGCACTAAGCAGGAGGCCATGAGCCTTCTCCCTAGTACCCTTGAGGGTTAAGTTGAGGGAATGTGTGTTGGATAAACTTTTTGAAGATAGTTGGTATCTAAAGGTTATATCAACACTCCAGAGTTGGAAGCAGATATAACCAAAGTTTGAGGGATATGTCCTTGAACCGGATGGACTATTGAGATTTCAAGGGAGAATGTACATCCCTAAGGAAGGGGGTACAAGAAGAACCATCCTCGAAGAGTCACATAGAGCACCCTATTGTGCATATCCTGAAGTGAAGAAGATGTATGCAGACATTTAGAAACTCTTCTTTTGGGTGGGAATGAAACAAGACATAGTCCATTTTGTCGCTAAATGTCTTGAATGTCAATAGGTGAAGGTTGATCATCACCATCCATCAGGATTCCTACAATCACATGACATCCCTATGTCTAAATGGGAGGTCATTTCTATGGATTTTGTTATGGGTTTGCCACTCACTTCATAGAGGCACAATTCTATATTGGTTGTAGTTGATAAATTGACCAAAAGTGCCCATTTCATCCCAGTGAGAGACACTTACGATGTTACTGATATGGCACGAGTTTTTATAAGCGAAGTTATTCGACTACATGGGTTGCCCATAAAGATCATTTCTAATAGAGACTCTCGCTTTACATATAGGTTTTGGACAATTTTGCAGACATCGTTAGGGACTCAGTTAAACCTGAGCACTACATATCATCCAGAAACAGATGGGAAAACTGAAAGAGTAAATCAAGTTATGGAATACATGCTCGGAATGTGCATCATGGGGAAAGGTACTTACCATTGGTAGAGTTTGCCTATAATAACAGTTACCACAATTCCATTGGGATGCCTCCTTATCAAGCTCTATATGGGAGGACATGTAATAGTTGGGCCATAATTAGTTCGAGAAATGGAGGAACAGGTAAGAGAGATTCGACAAAGGTTAAAGGAAGCACAAGATAGACAGAAGAGTTATTTAGATTCACATAGGACTGATCGTAGTTATGAAGTAGGAGACCAAGTTTTTATTCTTATCTGACCCAATAAGACCACAATTCAGTTTGGGAAAGGGAAAAAGTTGTCACCTCAATTTATAAGACCTTCTAGAATCAAGGAGAAGATTAGACCAGTTTCCTATCATCTTGTACTACCACCCCATTTGCATAAAACTCATGATGTTTTTCATGTATCTATTCTACGACATTATGTTTCTGATGAATCTCACAAACTGGATTGGAGGGAATTGTAGGTCTCAGACATGTGAACCATAATGGTTGAACCATTACGCATATTGGACCCTAGGGTTTGACAACTCAGATGCCGCATGGTGGACCAGGTTAAGGTCCAATGGGACAAGTATAACCCAGGATCTGCTATGTGGGAGGATGTAGAGGCTATACGTCGTGACTACCCCTCACTTTTTAAACATCTATGATGCCCATTTTGACTTAGATAGCTACCTATGATAAGGATCTATCTGTATTTCCATGTCATTTATTTATGAACACTATGTAATATTGATGCATTTATTTGGACAGGTGAAAATACTTATATAAATTATTAGATAGATTAGGTGTTGTTGATTGAAATATTTGATGTATAACCTAATGTATGAATTACTTGGTTACGATTTATCTAATGTATGACTTATCAGAGTTATTGTTGTTTCATGTATGGCTTAAGTGGATATGATTTATCTAATGAATGACTTATCAAAAATATGATTTCTCTAATGTAAGATTTATTTCTAGTATGTTGTTATGAAGCAAAAAATTGATATGTGGATATTAGACTTTATAACACGATGTTTAAAATCATATATATATATATATATATAGTTGTTATGCATATGCATGAATGAGAACTAATCTGTAGATTGGAAAGAACGATATGATAACCAAGATCTATTCTTCTGATGGAGAATGTTGAGACATCCAATGATGAATGGTATGATGTACATTGTTCTATCACATTTTGTATCTACTTGATATGCACTCTTATGACATGGGTAAATTGTAAATGGCAGGTGACAAGACTACCTGGCTGGATTATTCGATGACAAGTATCCAACTAGCATCGTAGTGTGGTCCATATCAGGGTGTTGACCCTAGTTGTGAGGAGGGGTGGAGGAATTTCCCACCATGTAACCTCCAAACCTGGAATCGTGGGAGGGCAGTGATGGACACACTCCCCTAGACGCGTGATGATGATTGCTAGTTTCTTGTTGGGGAAGTTAGGTCGATATAGTCGACGCTTCTGCCATATTGGTTTTATCAGTGGTTAGATCGGTATAGCCGATGCCATAATATATTGCAGCAAAGCATGGATAGGGTGGGAGAGGAAGTAGGTTATGAAGGATATGAGGATATAGGTTAGTTGGAGACTCTTGATGGGAAGTGGTATCATTTCCTAGCTTACTTAATTTGACTACTATAACTCTCTCTCTATTTTGTTATGCCTTATTATCAAACTTCTTTCAAACTCCTTGTGTCTTTTTCACTCTAACTCCAAGACAAATTTTTTTGAAGGAGGGGTGTATGTAATGCCCTACTTGATCATACCATGCTAATTTTTATTAATGTTTAATTAACATGAAATATTGACTTATAATTATTAAGAAATATTGGTAGATAACTACATTTGTGAAACTATAATTTTATTTTACTGATATGGTTGTTATTATTGTTATTATTCAATTCCCAAGTTGTCTTCTCAAATTTAATTTTGGATAGGATATGGTCTCATCCAATTTATTTCTAAATTAAATATCCATATCCCAAGGTGTCTTCTCAAATCTACTTTTGAGAAGATATGGTCGTCTCCAATTTATTTCTAAATTAAATATTCATATTCCAAGGTGTCTTCTCAAATCTACTTTTGAGAAGATGTGGTCTTCTCCAATTTAATTCTAAATTAAATATCTATATTCTATTCCCAAAGTGTCTTCTCAAATCTACTTTGAATAAGATATGGTAAGCAAAGTCAAGGATACTAAAATAAAAGGAGAGGGGGTAGTCATGACATTAATGTTAGGTGGCTGAGGTGGATGGGAGGAAGAGACATAAAAGAGAAGGAGGATGAGAGGAGAAGGGGAGATCCTTCGTCTTGGTTTTTGGTTTTGGAAAATTTTGTTTTAGGGGAGGAATGTGGAGAAAGAGAATGGAGAGATAAATGAGAGAATTCAAACTTGGATCTATTGGAGACTGTTGGTTTAACTTAGACACACTACCACTGGTTGGACTTGGGCTCGGAGGGTTAGGGAACCTGTGGAGGTTCCCAGGTTCCCTAGCTAGGAATTTATTCCTAGTTGGTTGGGAGGCAAATTTAGTTGGGTAGCTAAGAGGAGCACCCCAACCAAACTAATAGAACAAGTATTCTTCCATTTGTTGATTACTTATGTAAATTGTTGCAATGAATTTTCTTACTTGTTTAATATGTTATAAATAAATTTTACTTGTATATTATCATCAAATACATGTTGAGCTACAAATAAGCTATTTCCTTCTTATTTTGGTTAGCTTAAATAAATTTAGTTTTAGTTAGAGGACCCGAAGTAGGATCCTCACATAAATTCAAATTCATATTGATCTAAATTTGTTGAAGTGTATGAAGAATAGGATTTGAATATGAAAAGATAATATATTTGAACTTAATTTTATTTAATTATTAAAAAAAACATATAATCTTATTAATAGTTATGAGAAAATTATTTTAGATATTTTTTAAAATGAAATTGTATTTAATATTATTGAATTTTTATGTAAAAAAAATTGGATGATCTATGAAGAATTGAACTTGGAATTTCATAGAAAATAACACTCTTCATTATCAAGGTGATTACAAATTGAGCTACCCATGGGCTCGATTTTTATAACTTTATTAATAATTATAAGAAATTTGTTTTTTTAATAATTTTTTAATTACAATTATAGTTTCTATTTTTAAATTAAAATTAATTTTTTTTTTGTCCCAGGGTGTAGCTCAGTTGGTGATTGCCATGAAAACGAAGTATTATAGAAATTAAAAGATTGAAGGTTCAATTCTCCCATAGATAACCTGATCTACAGAGAGGAGGACATGGCATAGGCCCCATTAGTTATAGTGGTTGTAGACAAAACAACCTTGTGCCACACAAGTACAAGATTGACCCAGTTGTCAATTCCTCTAATTACAAATAAAAAATATTTTTTTTAATAGATTTAGAGTTTAGTCAAATTTAAACTTTTTATAAAATATTTTAAGTGTTATAGTTTTCATTCAATAAAAATGTAGCAATTTAAATTTTTTATAAATTATTTTTAGTGATATAGTTTTCATTTAATAAAAATGTAGAAATTTAAACTTTTTTATAAATGATTTTAAGTGATATAGTTTTCATTCCATAAAAAGTGCTACACGTAACATGGTTATTGTCAAACAAATTTAAATGTAAAAATGTTTAAATGGTTTTTTTGCCATGGAAACACATTTTATAAAGGGAGTTTAACCTCTAGTTTTATGTTCATTCCTTATCAATTATGATTTTTTCCAGAGACAATCAACCACTTCTCCACACTACTTTGTTGTCACTTGAGATGATTCGTCCCCTCTCCACCCTACCTCCACTACCATTTTTACTCTAACAATAGGAATAAAGCCCAACAACCCAATTTAGTTGATCAAATAATAAGAAGGGAAAACGTTATCTTCATAATAGCATAGAAATAAGCCAAATACTATATTAAATTTAACCCTCGCACCAATTCTTTCTCCTCTTGGTTCATCACTCGTCGGGAAAAGGTAATGACGATAATGGAAGGGAAATATGCATAAAAATAAAGAAGAAAAAATGAAAAATTCCATAATAGAGAAGAAAAACAACCCACATTAAACATGAGGCTCTGCTAATGAAAAAACCCTTTGACTAAGGCGAGAAAACTGCTAGCGTGTTTTTACATATCCATGTTTTTTCATTGAGAATCTCTACCACATGTTCCTTCTCAACAAATTAAAAAATGAAGATTCTCTACAACATGTTCCTTCTCAACAAATTAAAAGATGAAAAATCCTTTGATTAGACTATTAGTTTGTACGCATCATCACCTAAGTGGTTGAGGCCAAACTTCCATAAATAAGTTGTGAATGACAAGCTCAATTAGGGTAGGCCCTACAAAATAACTTAACAATGTTTTTTCTCACTCTATGGTACCATCACTACAATCTATTATAATGTTCATATTCTCCCTAGAATGACATTTTTAGGCATCAAGACAACCATTAGAGGTCTCTAGCATATTTATGATGTAGGGCACATCCTATGAGGGCTAGTGAGGGAAGCAAACATGAGTTAATACTAGGTAATGACACTATATTATAGATTTCACACCATATCTAGAAATTCTCTCAACTTCCTTTTCTTTTATTAAGAAAGTATAACTTGGAATTGTAATTGAATAATGAATGTAAGGAACTACCTAATTAAATATTTAAAAAATATAATTTACACTCTTGAGGAAAACCCCTAAGTACTTCCCCTCGCCATTACATCAATATACTCATTATGAGCTTATCTTGTCACTTTTGGGGATTCAACCTAGCAGAGGAGAATAATAAGATTCCTCCCAACCACCAAAGCTAACCCCAATTGACATGAAATGAAATACAATTGTACAACATAAATCATATAATTTGGAAAGTAAATAGCCAAATGGGTTAGCTCAAGTTATTGAGTGATGTGAATTGAATTGAGAGATCTCATGATCAAGTACTTGGATCAATTATATGTGATATTGTTAAAATGTAGCAAGAAAACTATTCATTTGACTTGTGCCTTAGTCGAATGAAGAAATTCAATTTTCCACATTAGCAGGATTACTTGAATTGCAATTAGCTAGAGTGACATGGTCTTGTCTCCTAGTTAAATTAGTAAATTTGAGTATGTAGGCTAGAAGCAGATTTGTGCATGAGTTGATTGCTAAGATTAGCAATTTAGTGGAGTTATTGTTAATTAAACTTAGTTATCTGAGTTGAGTTAGTAGGAGTTCAGTTGAGTAGTTATAACAGTTGTTAACTCACTAATCTCTCAGTTAATTGATCAATTTACTAAAAATAAACCCAATCATGCATGGAATTCAAATTGCCTAGTTGGAGTGGAGGAAAAGGCACATTGAAATTATCAATTGTATACTAGTTGAGTGTATGTACCTTTACATTGAGTAGGTGGCCAATTCCTCTAGCAATTGCGCAAGGAAATAGGGAATTTCCCTGTTCTTTAGGATTTGATTGTAACATCCCCTAGTTGATTTTCCATGTAAATAAAAATAAGACCAAGGTCATGGGACATGTATTCCAACCTGAATGTTGGGAAAAATGTAGTGATGGGTATCACTGATGATTAATTAATGGCTATGGAAATTGGCAAAGGCAAAGTGGCAATAATTGACATTTTATTTATTAAAAAAAAGGAAAATAGGAGAAAAGGAAGATGAAGGGTCACAAATTTGCATGTGAGGAAAATTGAAGGAAAATGAAGAAAATAGAGGGCTCAATGATAAAAAGGGCTATGAGGATAAGTTCACATATTTTTGTTGGTTTTAGCTTTTGACAATTTTGGGGAAGCTCTCTTATATCCTCTCATTCTCTCATACTCTTGCACACTTATAAAATTCTTGGATCATGCTTGGAGCACTCTAGTACTCATTCAGATTTGGAGAAATAAGGCAAAGGAAAGTAGGAAAGTGCAATGGAAAAATTACAGCTGGAATGCTTGCAGGTAACAGGTTGCATGTTTGATTTCCTTGTTCATTCATGAATACATGGTATATGCATGTGATCTATTGGTTATGTGTTGTCATTGCAATGGAGGATTTCCTAGATTGACAATGGTTTTCACCTTGCCTTTCCATTTCCTAGATGGCCATTTTGTTGTGGGTTTTTCCACTTGATATTTTTTTGTTATTGCTCATAATTCCTTATGGTTGTGGGTTGGAACAAATGCTTTGGAAGCCCTAGAACAACTTGGATTGAGTTAATAGTCTTGGAGCCTAGGTTAGGACAAATGATTTGGATCCACTGGTGGGTTGAGTTATTAGTCCCTGGAGCTGGGTTGGACTCTGGAGGCCTAGAAGGTTGTGGGTTGAGTTACTAGTTCCTGGAGCCCTGGACAACTTAGGTAGAGATCGATCTGGTTGGCGTTGGTGATGTTTCACTATGAGGTGGAATCACTGGTTTAGGGTTGAGGTGGTTTGGCCTATGGAATCCCTGGTTTGGTTTGTCTTGCTTGATTCCATGAGACCCCACATTCATGCTTGGAATATGGCGTGGGGGTGATTAGCTAAAAGAGAGATTTGGTTCAGCCTAATCTATGGTCAGGTGGTACATGGAAGTCCCTGACTTAGTTAGTATTTTCATATGTTAATAGGAGTTATTATTCTATTGTGATTCATGTATATTTGTAATGATTATGTTACTGATATTATGGTTGAGTTCCCATGGTTTATATGCTGGTTATTTTATGGTTATATGTTGGTTATATGATGTATATCATCTATGGCTCTTGTCATGAACGATTTAGTTATTGATTGATGAATATATGGACTAATAATTGTTGTTTCAGTTATGTGAAGAGGGCATAGGGCCTTCTTGGTTATTCTCATATTAATCTCAGACTATTATGATCAAATATGCATTCATGACCTTTGGCTTACATGTTTTCCATGTGTTTGACGAAATGCCTAGTTTGTTTTGGTCAGTCTAGGTTAAGTTTATGACTCAAGTTTGTATGTTTAGCCTTGTTGTCATGTCATTTATGATCCTAAGAAGTTTCAGGAAGATTTGGGTAGTGGTTTGGGGGCTAACCTGGAATTTTGGCTCAGATCTCAAGATAACATCCTTTGAACTAGACAATTTGGATCACAACCGCACTCAGGCAGTGTTGTGCATGTGGTTGGAGGCCTTCAACCACACCCAAGCCTTGTCATGCATGCAGTTGGGAGTCTAGGTCAATGAAAATGAGCCCAAACTCAAGTTTTGGTCATTTTGGGTGGTTCTTTGGCCCCTGATGGATGAGGTGAGTTGTCAGATTGTGCTTAGTTTGTCAGCCCCACTTCCATAATTGGAGCTTGGAGGTCAGGTCATGTCATATTAACTCTTCGTCTCATGTTTACACTGGCAGGCCAATGAAATTGGGTAAATGTGGGAGGGGTGGTTACACAAATTTCCTCCAGGATTGTGCAAGGAAATAGGAGGAAGGTTGAGGCTTGAATTGGCTAAGTGTTGGTCAAAGCAGGTTAGTGAGCAGGAGATCAGAATTCCAGTGCAGGGTGTGATTCATGATTGAAGCAAGACATTGTAATTGATCCATATTCTTATTTGAATTAATGCAAAGCAATGTAGGGGTTTTTCCCAATTGGGTTCCCCTGTAAAATCATTGTGTCCCTTGTGTTTTGATGTTCTCATGTTATTGCATGTGTTTCTATTGTGTGTTTTCCTTTCCGCAAAATAGTAGAAGAAAATTATGTCTCTTGATTTAAGTTTGATTTCATTAGCAATAGAGAATTTCTTACAATTTCTACATGGTAGTAAAGCATTGGAAGACTACATAGAAACCTTGGTCTAGATCTTCTCTTAGAGAAATTATGATTTGCAGAGTTTTTGGTGCATATTCTCTTCAGTGCAGGAAAAAAAAAATTAGTGGATTGAGGTTGAGTATGCATTAGAGGGCACCTCGAATTTTTGTGTGGAAAGATGAGATGGAGGTTGTCTTGGATGACAATGGAGTACGGGATATACACAAACTTATATTCTGAAACCAACAACATCATATGCACAAGCACTTGATCAGTGGAAGAAAGACACAACAAAGGTTAGGAGGATTATTCTGGAGGGTTTTAGAGATCACGTGGTTTCGAACTTGCATGGAAAGGAGACTCCTTTTGCAATGTGGAAAACTCTCACATATCTCTTCTAAAGCAGTAGTGATGCCATGAAATTGGAATTGAGAGATAAATTCAGAAGAATTTGAATGTAGAAAATTGAAACCATTCCACAATACCTATCCAGATTCACTTAGGTTTGAGATGAACTTGGAGGAGTAGGAGAAAATGTGCCACCAATTGAACTTGTGAGATTAGCACTACTTGGCATTTTGAAATCCTGGAACAACTATCAGGATTTAGTTAATGGAAGAGACAAGCTACCAAATTGGGAGATACTTTAGGTTGATTTGGTGCAGGAGGAGATCAGAAGAAGCACTAGAGATGGTGTCCCAACGAGAGTTAAGGAGGAAGAAATATTTCCCTTAGAAAGCAAGGGTAATAAATCCAAGGGAAAGAAGGCCTAAGGCAAGCCATAATCCAGTCAGAAAAAGGGCAAGAAGAAGGAACTCAACAAAATCAAATGTTTTCACTATCATGAATATGGACACTATGCAACCAAGTATCCACACAAGATATCCAAGAAGAAGCCTGCAGGAGGAGTAGGAGGTGACGCTCTCACATCAAAATTCGAACTAGATTTCACCCTCATTGCATGCATGGTAAGCACTATAATGGAGAGTGTGTGGTACCTAGGCTCTGTGCCTCAATTCATATGACTGGATGCAAATATTTCTAAAGCAGTCTAGAGGAGAAGGATATCCAATTACACATAGAACTTGGAGATGATGGGAGCTAAGTACCAAAGGCATTGGTACTGTCACCTTTAAGAGGGATTCAGGCTCCCACCTTCACCTGATAAATGTTATGTATGTGCCTGGGCTGAAGAAAAAATTCAGTAAAGGGAAATATCTTCTAAATCACGTTACTATTGGACAAGTAAAACAAATTGGTGTTACAATGAAAATTTTCTACAAACTAGAGGTGGATGTATGTGTTGCATTAAGCAACAAAGAAGAACATATTCAAAGTGGAGATGTTGGAGAACTCTGGCATAGGCGCATGGGTCACCTGCACCAAGGAGCTTTGAAAATTATGGAACAAATCACCACTAGACTTCCAAAATGCACCCTTGACCAACATAATGTTTGCAAGGGATGCACTCTTAGAAAATATGTCAAAGTATCCTTCCAGGGCTGAGATAGCAGATTTGGAGCCATCTTGGAGTGAGCCATAGTGGACCATTTTCTACAGTCTTAAGTGCAAAACACACGTATTATGTAATTTTCGTAGATCATTTTTCTTGCAAGTGTTGGATCTATTTTATGAAGAAGAAAGATGAAGCGTTTGAAAAATTTGTTGAATTCAAAGCATTGGTTGAAACTGAGACTAGTCATAAAATTAAATGCTTGAGAAGTGATAACGGAGGAGAATTTGTGTCTAATGCCTTCAAAGAATTTTGTGGAAAGGAAGGTATTATAAGAGGACTAATTGCACCCCACAACCCATAACAAAATGGGACTGCAGAAAGGAAAAACAAAAGCATTGTAGGGGCTGCAAGAGAAATGTTGCATGTTTAGGGACTTCCACTATACATGTGGGCAGAAACATGCAATGCAATAGTTTATTTGCAGAACTAGAGCCTCACAAAATACTTGGCATGATCACACCCGAACAAGATTGTTATGAAACCAGCTCACAAAAAGATAGAAAAGATAGTTGAACGCCTTAGAATTCAGCCTCTTCAAGGGGGAAACCTCCTTTACGTTACACAAATGAACAATTCTTGGATGATACAAATGAAAATACCTTCTTTCTATATATAGGAGTCTAAGGGGTCATAATATAATTAGAGCCGACATAACTAATAATGTAAGGGCACAATAATAACAATAGTAGGCTTCTATGGGGCACAATAGTAACAATATGGGAACTACATGGGTACATCAATATAATAAGTGGGTTGTACTATTAACAATAAGGGGTTACAGTAGTAGTATAGGGGCCTAACATGCCCCTCTCTTTCAAAAAGCATTGTCCTCAATGCTTGAGTAGTTCTTGATGCTTCTGTATAAAATTCTTGTCCTCCCATGTGGAAGCTTCAGTGGGTAAGTTCTCCCACTTGATGAGATACTCTGAAATTGATCGATTTCGTAGTTGTCAGGTTATTGCTTCTGTTACTGCTCCAAGTTCCAATATGATTTTTCCTTCCTCTTCAATTTATGGAAATATTGTTTGAATTGGGATCTTTTGCAACTTTTGAATAAGTGGCCATACTTCTTCATCCTTCTTCCATTCATCCCTTGCTTCATTTATCCAATCTGAGTTGGATAATAGAAATAGCACAAAACAATGCTTCCACATCCTCATCCTTGAAGAGTCTTCCCATTTGGTATGGTCTCCATTTTTTAAGTGCATGTAGTATTGCCAACATTTCCTTCTCATAAATAGCTTGCTTGAGATGTAGCAGTAAAAATAGCCAATCACCTACATCAAAAAAATTTTCACTATGATGTTCATCTACCTGTTGTTTCGTTTGATTTTGCACCAAAGTGGCGTTATCCTTTAAAAGTTGGACAACTTGTTTTTGATGCTCGATGTGATCTTTCACTACTTGAACCTTTTTCTTCTTGATATGTCCTTCTATCTATAGAGTTTGAGGAGTGGTGTTTTCTTCCAGTCCTTTACAATATATGGTTGGATTCATTTCTTGATGCTCAATGTGATCTTTCACTTCTTGAACATTTTTCTTCTTGATATGTCCTTCTATCTTGATAGTTTGAGGAGTGGTAATTTCGACCAATGAATTACAAGATATGGTTGGATTCATTTCTTCTTTCTCGATGTGATATTTCACTTCTTGCACCCTTTTCTTCTTGATATGTCCTTCTATCTTGAGAATTTGAGGAGTGGTAATTCTTGCCAATGCTTTACAAGATATGGTCTGATTCATTTCTTCTTTCTCTGGGGTGGGGTCGTGGCGTATATCCTCTTATTTTTATGTTTCTTGATCCTTTTCTTCCTCCTCTTCATATTCTACATAAAATAATTTCTTCTCAGCACACTTATGACCTTTAGTGCATTTGTTATCACAATTGTAACAAAGCCCTTTTTCTCTTTTTTCTTCCAATTCTTGTGGTGTCACCCTTGTAGGTTGTGGAAGGCTAGGAGAAACAACACTTCTGTCTTTATAGTTGTGAGGGGTATGCTTCTTGGTTTCCATAATTTTGCTTTCCACTATGTCACAAAGCCCTTTTACTCTTTTCCAATTGTTGTGGTGTTGCTCCAAAGAAGTGTTGCTCTTTGTATCCTCATATGTGTATCATTTCCTCCATGAAAATTGACCACGTAACAAGTTGTTTACGAGAACAAAGCCCTTCATACCATAAAAATTGATCTAGTTCTAAATATGAAGATGCAATACATACCTTTTGTAACAGTGGTACACCACATAGATCAAAATATTGATCCATCTGAAGTATCCAATTTACCGGATCCTTGCCATCAAACTTCCTCATCTTGCTTTTTCTTGATTTTATGAGCTCGATCTTGAAACGACTGTAACTCTGTACCTTCAGATCTCTAAGTTCTCAAATTATGAATTGTAGTAGCCCTCTGCGTCCTTTTTCTAATGCCAATAGTCTGATCTAAATTGGATTCTCCAAGAAAGAGTTGTGGACAATCTCCCAAGATGACCTAATTATAGACCTTTCCAGAAGAGCAAACTTGTATGAAGTGCCCGTGTCACTATTTCAACCTTTCACAGTGGAAAATATATACAAGAAACTACAGTCTGTCCTCTTTCTGTACCTTCTTACAAAATTTCAATCCAATCCTTAGAGAGAAGGTTATGACGATTTTCCCCAGGTCACCTGTTTGGAATGCAATTTAGGAGTCTGCAAAAAGACCAACTTCCTGAAATCATATCTCCACAAATATAGTGTGAAAAGATCTGAAATTTAGATCCAAGATTCAGCGCGATTTATTCTGAAATGGTTTTTTTTTTAGATTCTTAAACGTCGCAGAAAAAACGTTATAGTGAAAATTCCACGATGACATGTTTGGAGCAGCGAAACCCTAGAATCCAAAGCTCTGATACCAAATGTTATGAAACCAACTCAAGAAAAGATAGAAAAGATAGATCAACGCCTTAGAATTTAGCCTCTTTGAGGGGACAACCTACTTTACATTACATAAATGAACAATTCTTGGATGATACAAATGAAAATACCTCCTTTCTATATACAGGACTCTAAGAGGTCATAACATAATCAGAGCCGACATAACAATAATAAGGTAAGGGCACATTAATAACAATAGTGGGCTTCTATAGGGCACAATAGTAACAATATCGGCACTAAATGGGTACATCAATATAATAAGTGGGTTGTACTATTAACAATAAGGGGTTACAGTAGTAGTACAGGGTCCTAACACATGCCTACCTCCGATGCAATGAGTCAGAGATCGTTGATCAGGGGTCCTTCCACCCTTTTAACCCTTTTCGATGTGATTTTCTTTAAGAAGGCATTAAATCCATTTTATAAGGAAATGCCTCTTTTTCAAGGGACTAATGTAATCTTCTTTCTGCGATAACTTCTTCGCCCGAAGTCCATTTTAGCCCATTCAAATTGTAGTAGATTCAGGATCAGAAGATCTATGCAATGGGACTATTCCCAGGAGCATCCTTGGACTTTAATTTTCCTCTGTGAGGAACACATTAGACTTAGAAGTCTATCCAAGATCCATTTTGGATAATGCCTTGCAACTAAAAGAAATTTTGGTCTCCAAAGGGCTAACATACTGATCCGAACAATAAATGAGAGTAACAATATTTCAACCTCCATACACTTGCCTTGCATAGTGCCTCTAAACCAAAGTCTTTGACCACTTTCCTTCCTAGATAAGTTGGTCCCCCTGGGAAGAACTATCTTCCTCCTTGACTTCATGGAGAACTCCTATTGAGATGGATACAGAAAATAGTTTGAACTTCTCGACCTTTGTCATTGATCCAAGGTGGCTCAAACAAATGTGAGGTTACATATGCTTCACAAAATTTTCATTTGTACTTGTTTGAAAAGCTACCAACAATAACTATTAACAACAAAAATACAGACAACGACTAGATGTCCTAAGCTCTTGGTTCAACAAAAGAAATAGATTTTCACATCTTGTGAACACCCCCATGTCTTACATCTCCATACAAATTATGGACTAGATAACAAGCCCACAAAACATGCCTTTAAAAACAAACGACCCTTCAACTCAAGCATGTAGAAAAAGACCATTAGGACTATTTTTCAAAAGAAGAACCACTTCATCATCAGCACCATCTTGGAGACCAAGTTAACTTTTCCCAAGTCAACATTACATGCATGTTACAACAAAGCAATCAAACCTTCAATTTAATTACACATGCATGCCAAATACAAGGAAATCATCATCATCCCTGTGTTCATGCATATCATGCTCATTAATGCATTTCATCCTTCAACTTTCTCTTAAGAACACTATACTTTTAAAGCTGAAATGAAATATAATGCTGCAGCGATAAAGTGAATCTCCTACTTAACCTTTTTCCATTCACCATCTTGGTAAAAACCTGCAACTTGCATTCCATTGACAAAGAAATGCAAATATATGCATCAATAGACATGCAATCTTAATTGTACAAGAATTCTAACCATTTCTTACCAACCCATTTCAAAGGTCTTTCCTTTGACTGCACATCAGCATCAGCATCTGAATCATCTTGAGACACATCATTCATGGAATATTCCTTTCTATTTCTACCATCTTCTCTTTCCACTTTTTTCAAGTTTCATGGAAGCATTGTTGGATTCAGAGTCCAACATCTTTCAGAAAGATGCCCTTGCTTATGCTAGTGAGTGCAACACATGTGCATCCTCTTGACAACATGATTTTCCTTGTCCAATGGACCTTTGGCTTCTTGCTTCCTTTCCTTCAAAAGTTTCCTGCATGTGGCTATCCTCTTCCAACATCTAGAAACATTATGGTTATCCAAACCACAAAAGGAACATGCAATTCTTTTCCCATATCTATGTCAAAATTTATCATGCTTTGCAAAATCAAAAGGAAGATGATTAGAACCAGATTTATAACTTTCTCTTTCACCTTTCTTGCCTTCATGAGGAGGTGAAGAAAATGAAGAAGTGGCTCCCTTTGGAACACCATAAATATCTTCAATGCTGCTAGAGTTTCCACAACTCTCTAGTTCTAGTGTGTGCTTTTGAAGACCTGCATCCTACAAATGATGTTTCAAGCTATTACATTCCTCCTGAATACAATATTCACACCCTTGAAGTAGAGGACCTGCAATGAAACTCCTTGGAGCTGTTTCAATGGTCTTCATGGCAACTTTGGAACTTTCTCCATAAGACTGTCCATGGCTAAGACCCAAATACTTAGGCCTTTCCTCAACCATTATTGGCTCAACAATAAATTGTGCATGTTTACTTAAGCCTTTTCCCTCATATCCATCTTGGACATTAACTTGTAACCTATGCCTTTGGTCTGATTTTCAAAAGAACCAATATAAACATCCTTAGAAGAATTTGAAGAAAAACTGGAATGGTTTACCTCTTCTTCAAGTTGATACTTGACCAAGGCTTCTTTGGCAACAAAGAGCTATGTCTCCAACTCATGCATCCTTTTTAGGTTCATATTTGCAATATGAAGTTGCCTCTCTAATTCCTGTAATTTGTCAGAAAGCAATTGCTTCTCTTCCTCCATGAAATTCAACTACTCTCTAGGTATGCTGCTCTTCCTTCCATCCTCATGCATTTCCCTCACCTTATCCATCATGGTGAACAAGTCTTGGTTCATGTCTCCATCGAAGAATCCTATGATGAAGGAGGAATTTGAAGATGCACTTGTAGAATTTGTCATTATTCCAATGAACAAAAGAACTTCAAACAATATTAACAAAGAGCTTATTTAAGAAACCTTTTGCAACAAACCTCTTATGCTTCAAGGATTTCCTTGAGGTCCTATGGGATAGAAGAATGCCTTCGGCCCTTCTTCCTTCTTGTCCTTCCTAGACTGAGCTATCAATAGCTTTCCCTTCACCTCTACAAAATCAAAAATATTTAGTCAGTTTGAAAATAAGCATACAATCAATCAGACAATCAGCCCTTGAATACCCAAACACCTTCCAAACAAGAAATATTTTCTCTGTTAATCAAGCATTCTGGCCTGATACCACCTGCTCTGGTATAACCAGCTTTGACATCAACTTCCTGAAGGTGGGGTTAATCAATCTCAAGCTTTGATATAACCAGCACTGATATAACTACTCTGATACCACCTGATCTGAAAATGAGGCACTAAATTCTTCTTGTGAAGCTTACAAGAACCTCTCCCACTTCCAAAGCTTAAATGTTCCCAAGTTCTATTGGTTAACCAATTGCCAAATTAATAATGCTTGAAAATAGGTGTATGCTTATGTTTGTTTTTGAACTGTTTATGTGCTTTGAGTTCTATTACTTATGGTGATATTTAAATACACGAGACAATAAATAATGCAACAACAAAATAAACACACATAATAGCAATATTAATTTGGAGTTCACCCAAAACTCTTGGGCTATGTCTCCTTGAGCTCTAGTCAACTCAACTAGTCTTTTTGGGATTATGTCACAAGTCCTTTTACAAGCTCCACGTTCAACTCCACTGGTTTACACTAAACACAATGGGCTTAGAAGACCATCTTATCCCTGCCTTTGCATCTCTCCGACTTTCTAGCTCTAGCTCTAGCTTTGGTTCCGGCTCTTGGCTTTGGCTTGGCTCTAGCTCTTGCCTCTGGCTCTAGCTCTTGGCTCTTGGCTTTGGCTCCGTGAGCTATTAGTAGTTTGCTCAACCTCCAAATGATTGTCTCAGCAACTTTTAGCTCTCTGGTTTTTTGCTTAACCTCCAAGTGACTCCAAAAACTCCCTCAGTTGCCTGCGCTTCTCGCTACCTCATCAATTGAGCTCTCTGGCTTTCTTGAAGAATCCTTCCAGCTCTGTGGCTTCTGCAACCATTTATCTATGTGTAATCAATCCTTTGTAACTTTGCAGCTTCTTTTGCTCCTTGTCTGTTCGAATGACATATTCCCAAATGCATCATTTTCTGCAAAAACGCATGCTTGCAACATGACACAATGATCAGGAGCTGTTACAAAGGATTCGAGGCCTTCCCTTAGGAAAAAACCCAAAAATGGAATAAAATTCCATTACACAGAGATTTGCTGGAAATACACTATTGGGCGTGAAATCCAGACTTCAAATTTCATGAAATCACCCCTATAAACCCTACTGGGTCTGCCTTTCATCGGCATATTGCATCGCATAGGCAGATTGGCCAAAACACCAATACACGAGATTTACACAAAAGTCTTAAATTCTTGGATCTCAAAAGTTATGGAATTGGGTTTATAAACCCATCAAGTGTGGCCCTTATTAGCTTATCACAATTTACAAGTCGTGTGCCCAAGGAACGTTTGTATCAGCGATCACTAATCACCCGATCATTGATCAACGATATCGGTGTATTGCTATCATCATATTGCAATTGCAATGGCCCTAGGGTTCCTTCCTTTGGCCGTGCTAAAAGTTGATCTAATATCGCCCATCACGTATCACATCAGCGGGGTCCATATCCCTGCCCCTCTGATCGTTGATTGATCGATCCCTTCAATCGCCGACTATTGCAAATGAAAAATTGCATTATTGCAATCACCAAGTTTGGGGTTCCGATATTGCATACATGCCTACCTCCAATGCGATGAGTCAGAGATCCTTGATCAGGGGTCCTTCCACCCTTTTAAACTTTTCCGATGCGATTTTATTTAAGAAAGCCTTAAGTCCATTTTTATAAGGAAATGCATCTTTTTCAAAGGACAAAGGCAATCTTCTTTCTGCGATAACTTCTTCACCCGAAGTCTATTTTAGCCCATACAAATTGTAGTAGATTTAGGATGAGAAGATCTATGCAATGGGACTATTTCTAGGAGCATCCTTGAACTTTCATTTTCCTCTGTGATGAACACTTTAGTCTTAGAAGTCTATCCAAGATCCAGTTTGGATTAGGGAGTTAACCACATTAACTTGCAAACCTTTGTTTTTGATTCCATAATTGATCATACATATTGAAATATGAGTCTAAGCATGATGCATATATTTTGATCCAATTAATGCTTTATTTCAACAACCTTTCTTCTACTTACCCATTTCTTATCCTAACATGTTTTCTTCATTTCTTTGGGTGCATTTAGGCTAGCAAACCCTTATTCTATCTTTTCTTTAATAAAATGACTATTTATTTCTAACCTTATATCATCCAAGGGCTGAGATTAAACTGATGAACTCATTTTATTTTCTCTACCTATCTAATGATCTACCAAGATTAAACTATTTGGTTAGATTTTATTCTCTAACTATAAACATAAAATTCAAAGCATGATATAATTAAGATTAAACAATTAGATTACCATGGATCGTGGCATGAATAACAAGCTACACACAATCATTATTATGCATGAAAGTAAATAATAGTGACATTTATACTTTCTCACTTTCAGAGTCTCTTTTTGTTTCTATTAGGCCCCTATATTACTAGTGTAACCCATTATTGTTATTAGTACAAACCCCTTATTATATTTTTGTACCTATGTAGTCCCCATATTGTTACTATTGTGCCCCATAGAAGCCCACTATTGTTATTATTGTGCCATTACATTATTATTGTTATGTCGTCTCTCATTATATTATGACCTCTTAGACTTCTATATATATAAAGGAGGTCTTTTCATTTGTATCGTCCAAGAAATGTTCAATTATGTAATGTAAAGGAGGTTTCCCCATTGAAGAGGCTGAATTTTAAGGCGTTCATATATCTTTTCTATCTTTTTGTGAGATGGTTTCATAACATTTGGTATTATAGCTTTGGATTCTAGGGTTTTGCTATTCCGAATAGGCCATCATGCAATGTTCGCTATAAATTTTTTCTGTGACGTTTCATAAGAAAAAAAAAAAACATTTGAGTCAAAATCATGTTGAACCTCCAGTTTGAAATTTAGAGCTTTTTGCAAAAAATTTGCGGAGATATGGTCTGAGTAATTTGGTCTTTTTGCGGACTCTTGAACTACATTCCAAATAAGTGACCTTGGGAAAATTGTCATAACTTTTGTTTTGAGTATTAGATTACAATTTCGTCAGAAGTTACAGAAATAGGACAAAATATACTTTCCTATATATATTTTTTAGACCTGAAGGTAAAAACAGTGACATGTGGCACTTCACACAAGTTCTAAATTCTGAAAAGGTATATAGTCAAGACATCTTGGGAGATTGTGCATAACTCTTTCTTAGAGAATCCAATTTTGATCAGATTGGTGGCATTGGTAAATGGACATAGAGGGCTACTACATGTCATAATTTTAGAGCTGGAGGAGCTGAAATTATAGAGTTATAGTCATTTCAAGATCGAGCTCCTAAAATCAAGAAAAGGAAATATGAGGAAGTTTGATGGAAAGGATATGGTAAATTGGATACTACATATGGATCAATATTTCAATCTACATGAGGTGCAACTATTAGAAAAAGGTATATATTGCATCTTCATATTTAGAACTGGATCAATTTTTATGGTATAAAGGGCTTTGTTCTCGTAAACCACTCGTTACGTGGTCAATTTTCATGGAGGAAATGATAGCACCTTATGAGGATACAAAGAGAAACCCCTTCTTTGGCCAATTGATAAATCTCAAACAAAATCGTTCAATGGAAGAGCACATTGAGGACTTTCAAAAATTGAATAGAAGGGTAAATTATATTCTAGAGAAGCAAGGATTGATGTCTTCATAAGGACTTTAAAGGATAACATTCAACATGAGGTTCGGTTTTGGGAACCTGATTCATTAGATGAGGCATTCGGGTTGGCAAGAAAAATTGAAAGTGAAATTATGGAAACAAGGAATCCCGCAACTCATGACTATAATTATGGAAGTGTTTCTTCTCCTAGCCTTCCACAACCTACAAGGTTTACACCACAACAATTGGAAGAAAAAAGAGAAAAAGGGCTTTGTTAACATTTTGATAGAAAATACACTAAAGGTCAAAAGTGTGCTGAGAAGAAAATATTTTACATAGAGTATGAAGAGGAGGAAGAAAAGGATCAAGAAACATCAAAAGAAGAGGATATACGCCAAGACCCAACCCCAGAGAAAGAAAAATGAATCCAACCATATATTTTAAAGCATTGGCAAGAATTACCACTCAAACTCTCAAGATAGAAGGAAATATTAAGAAGAGAAAGGTTTAAGAAGTGAAAGATCACATTGAGAAAGAAAAAATCAATCCAACCATATCTTGTAATGCATTGGCCAGAATTACTGCTCCTCAAACTATCAAGGTAGAAGTACATATCAAGAAGAAAATTGTTCAAGAAGTGAAAGATCACATTGAGCATCAAGAAATGAATCCGACCATATCTTGTAAGGCATTGGAAGAAATTACCACTCCTCAAACTCTCAATATAGAAGGACATATCAAGAAGAAAAAGGTTCGAGCAGTGAAAGATCACAGCAAGCATCAACAACAAGTTTTCCAACTTTTCAAGGATAACGCCACCTTGGTGTAGACTTGAATGAAACAACAGGTAGATCAACATTGCAATGAAAAAGGTTTGATGTAGGTGATTGGGTACTTTTACGGCTACATCTCAAGAAATCTATTTATGAGAAAGAAATGTTGGCAATACTACATGCACTTAATAAATGGCGACCTTACCCAATGGGAAGACACTTCAACATGGATCATGATAGTCTTAAATACATTTTCGAACAAATATTATCTTTAGAAGAACATAAAAATGGGTCACAAATATCTTGGGTTATGACTTTGACATCATCAATAGAAAAGGGAAGAAATTTCTTGTTGCAGATGCACTCTCAAGAAACGATGAGGATGTGGAAGCATTGTTTTCTGCTATTTCTATTATCCAACCAAATTGGATAAATGAAACAAGAGATGAATGGAAGAAGGACAAAGAAGTGTGGCCACTCATTCAAAAGTTGCAGAATATCCCAATTAAAACAATATTTCCAGAACTTGAAGGGGAAGGAAAAATCATATTGGAACCTGGAGGAGTAACAGAAACAAGAACCCGACATCTAGGAAATCGATCAATTTTAGAGTATCTCATCAATTGGAAGAATTTACTCGATGAAGATTCCACATGGGAGGAAAATAATTTTATACAGAAGCATCAAGAACTACTCAAGCGTTGAGGACAACACTTTTTGAAGGAGAGGGGCATGTTAGGCCCCTATACTAGTAGTGTAACCCCTTATTGTTATTAGTAAAACCCCCTTATTATATTGTTGTACCCATGTAGTCCCCAAATTGTTATTATTGTGCCCATTAGAAGCCCACTATTGTTATTATTATGTCCTTACATTATTATTGTTATGTTGGCTCTGATTATATTATGACCCCTTAGACTCCTATATTTAGAAAGGAGGTCTTATCATTTGTATCATCGAAGAATTGTTCATTTCTGCAATATAAAGGAGGTCGCCCCTTCGAAGAGGCTGAATTTTAAGGCATTGATCTATCTTTTCTATCTTTTTTTCTTTGATTTTTCTTTTAGGACATAGCCTCTTTACATTTTTTTAATTCTTTAATATGGAAAACATTTGCAGAAAGCAAAGGTATGTACAATATTACAAGGCTTAACCTTAGTCATTCAAGATTATGACTGCTATTGGTATAGGAACCCAACAGTGGCTCCACTTGGGGATGGCATATTTTGAAACGATGTCAAGAACTAATGAAGATCAATAGCCTTTGAATTGTTGCTGATGTTACCTTGCACAATGTTCTTCAATACATCTGCATTATTGATACTTATGATAGTAAATATTTTAAAGCTTAGGGCCTTCTCTTTGGGCTTCAACTTCAAAGATTACAATCCACACAAAACTAATCTTTGTAAATGAAGTATGTACAACATAGGAAATGAGAATTAGTAACTTGGTTCAAAGTAATGTTTTAGCACTTGACCATTCATTGGCCCACCTTCTACATCTATACCATTAATTATTGTAAGGAAGTGTTGTGGCCACCAACGACCCCCCTCCTTATGAAGTATTATTGCTAATACTAAATAAATGGTGACCCTAAAAAAAAATTTAGTTAATGTTACATTTTCTTTTTAGATGAAATCTACAACATCATGGACTTAGGAAAATACCTTCAAAAATCTAGAAAAACTAAGTTTCATAATGAAGAAAATTAAATTTACTCCTAAAAGGATATCACATCGCACAAAGGATGATAGGATACACCTTCCAAAGAGTTAAAATAATAAAACGCGATATTGTGACGCGAAACTTCATCGCATAGCATATACTGAATACAAATGCTCACATTGAAAAACTTTAAAACATCGCCGATATGCGATATCGCATATCGTACATCGCAAATATCACAAGAATTACACAAGAATTATAACGATCTGCGACATTGCGATATTGCGATACCACAATACATCGACATCTCAAAGTTGCGATACTGCGATCTGTGATAAAAACAACACAATGATATTGCGACATTGCGACATTGTGATACTGCGATCTGTGAAATCACAAAGCAAAAAACGCGGGAATCCTTCATCGCAGTTGGCTCTAGCTAATTGTTTGAGAAAAATCTTTAACCAAGAGTTTTTCATATGTTTTAATGCGAATTAATGGGTTATTGCCAGTTGTTAATGAAGCAGGGTGTTGTGTTTTTTCAAAAAAATAACTCACGTAAGGTGGCATGTCTTGTATATCTTCGACATTTAAAATTTTTCCTGTTATTAGTCCTTTATCATTACTTCTACCTCAATGTAAACTACAGGAAAGAAGGACGAAGCATTACACAGGGCACTATGCAGAAAATAACAAAGAGGGAAAGCAGAACTCCGATGTACATTTCGGAAGGCATACTTAATCCGCTCAAGGAAGAAAAAGAGTCGCAGAACTCTTTGGAGGCATCTATCACAGATTTCTCATGTATAGTCATGGTTGAATGGATACTGAAAGACGCTGATACTAGAAACAAACAATTTAATTATAAGGGTCAAGAGCTCACAGAATACTATTTTTACAAATTTTGGGTTTTATACCGAATGAGAGAAAAAGCCGCAAGAGGCAAAAACCACATCAGGGAAGCCTAGATCAAAAAATAGAGGCAGTTTCTGATGCATGATTAGCGCTTAGCACTAATCACACATCGCCTAAGAAAAATTGTTCGAAAAGGATGGTCCCTAGCTGCTCACTCACTTGCGAGTCCCGAAAGCTACAAAAAAATCAGCAATAGAAGCAAACTGGAAACAGAAGCTATCCGAAGGTTAACCAAGTTGAAATGGAATTTTTTACCAGGCACACATGATCATTCTACATATTGATTGGATGATTCTCAAGCGTATCATCAATTTTACTAACAAGAGAATGCCAGCTCTTGTCATTTCTGTTTGCTTAACTCAACCAAAGGCGGAAGACAGTCAGACGACTCTACTCAGAAAAATACTGAATGCTTGCGACATTAAGGAGTAGATTTAGAAATAGTTAGTAGATTTAACTATAGAATAGTTTTTCTTAGAAAGAGGACGGTCATTTAAACCGAATCCTCAAAATCTGTAAATAAGTTATTTAGTTAGTAGTATTTAAACCCTTCTCATGCATTTAGAGAAGTGTCCAGAAATTTATCAAAAACTTGTTCTCAGAACATGCACTTTTGCACCCTTAGAGGAGGTTTTGGTGAATGAATGGAACAGGGTTTATTTGATATTTGAATTTGATATCTACTACTGATGTTGCACTTATGTACTCTTAGTAGATGTTGAATCAAGGAGAGATAAATCAATCATTTCTTGAAGCTCATGAGTAGGACTAGTTATAAATGGTACTTTTATCTCTTGACCATTTCTGCTTATGTGTTAAAGCGATATTCAATTTTCAGTTATTTATATGTTACAACATGAATGTCTGAGTTATAATTCAGCACTTTTGTACGATGATAACTATTTGTTTATGTTTAGTGTATGAATAGCTCATTTATGCGATAAGTTTTAACAGTTATTTCATCTAACTTCTTATGTGAAGTAGCTCGTTTTTATCGAATTCTTTTCTTATGATAGCTGAATGATCTTTATTACCAGTTATTATATGAAATCTTTTTAGATCGCATAAAAGAAAGATCACACCTTGGGTTAGCATAAATTTCGATGTTTTTCTGTTTATTAGAATACATAGCATAGCATTAGATTAGATAGAAGTATTCCAGTCCGAACAGAAACACCCTTCTTTCACACACACACACATACATTGAATTGGGAAACTGGTCCCAGATCCCCAGTCAGACCCGCTATACCAAACAGATAAGGAGCTACTAACCAAGGTCCAGACCGGGCGGGTATCCCCCTTGCTATCGACCCGATTTTCGGGGCCTTCAACATATTTGGCGCTAGAAGGAGGGCATGAACTATGAATGGAAATTAAATCCAAATCAAAATACCATTCTGAGAGTAATTCTCCCTCACCATCTCCTCCGACTTCTCCATTACAATTAAATCTAGAGTTAGAAGTCGCGAGAGCATCATCTGCTGCTACAAATCCTGACATTTCAGATCAATCTGTAATTGAACCTCCTGAAGTCGAATCTTTGATTCATAAACTTCAACGATTTTCCATTTCCCCTCAAAGATCTGATAAATCTCAGGGCAGGTTACTTTGCAGTATAACTTGCTCATCCCCTGACCAGACTTAAGAGTGAAAAGTTTGGTATTTGGCCAACCGAACTGCCTCTTCCTAAAAGGAGAAGAGCAAGGAAGTCACCTAAAGGGTCTGACAGTGAGACACTTTCATCAACATCTTCCATCTCAACTTCTCCACCGCGAAGTCAACCATCTACTCCACCACCCCAAACCGTTATCAATCTACCTAGTGGAATCCCTACAACTCCTCCTCAATCATCTGCGATCATAATCACCTCATATTCTCAATCACAGGGATCATTTTCTGCGAATCCCCCTGTTAGCAGTTCAGCAATGGCCCAGTCTCCATGGAACAATCCTGGGGCAGTCTTAATGCCTGCGCCCTTGAGTCAAATACTGGCCCATCCTGAGAAATGGCTGCCGAAGTTCAATATTGAGGCAAGCATGCTAGTAGAAGAGCACATAAACAACTTTATGCTATCCATCAACCTCAATGGGGTTACTAATGAAGATGCTGTTGTTCGATTGTTTCCTTATACCTTACAAGGAATAGCCAGATCGTGGCATTTTTCATTACCCTCTGGATCTATTACCAGTTCGAACATCTTCCAAGACCAATTTCTAACCAAATTTGGTGACGACAGGTCTATGGCAACGTTAATCAACGACCTATCTAATCTTAGTGCAGAATCTAGAGAACCGATCAAATATTTCAATCTATGTTTCAATAAGATTCTAAAGAAAATTCCCACTGCTTCCCAGCCCAACAAGGAAGTGCGATGTGAATGGTATGTCACTGCATTACCATCAAACATAGCAATATTTGTGGACAGGGCTAACAAAACAACTCTTGCTAAAAACATGAAAGAAGCCATAGCAGTAGAGAAATGAATAATAGCCTTAGAGAAGAAATCCACGTTAGAAGACCGAAAGTCTAAGAAGGTCACCTTCAAAGAAGAGTCCAAGAAAAAACAAACAAAAGATCCATTTGATTTGGAGGGATTGCAAAAAGTTCTTAAGACCATGTCTAATGAAATGGTCGACATAAAAAAGCAAGTAGCAGAAACTTCTTCAAAAAGGCCCTACAGAGCTTTCAAAAGAAGCCCGTCAACGGAGTCAAAGCCACCCAATGCTATAACAAATGCTGAATCCAAGGAAGAGGAAGAGGAAATTGCCACTGAAGGGAAAATCGATGATGAAGAAGTAGTAGAATTACAAGGAATGTGGGATTTCATCCTCCCACAAGAGGAAGATCAAGAAGTATTCCCAGTTAACACACGAAGTAGAAATCACCTTGATGCTCCCCAAACTACCCCAAAACCAAAGAGCACAAGCTCCGCAAGAAAGGATAAAGTCGCAACAAATAAAACGACATCTAAAGCGAATCAAACTAGCCGAGTCCAAATAGATTCACCTACTCCATCTAAAACACTGATCGTTTCGGATGAAATGGAGTACAATATCATAAACGACATGAAAAGGACTAGGGAAAATATCACTCTGTATGAATTGAGCAAGCTAAAGCATCGACAAAAGATAATGATGAAAGAATTACAAGCCGTTCCAATTGCAGCTTTGCCTGCCGTTGTAATTTCTCAAGCTTCTCAGAACATGGGAAGACCTCCAAGTAATACGTCTAACAACATTGATCCAAATGACATCACCTTAATTGGAGGTAGATCGAGATCTCATACTCCCCTTTTCTCCTTACTTATGAAATTTAAAAAAAAAATGTACATAATTGTTTAGTGGATTTAGGTGCTTCATCGAATATTCTACCGAAGTCCATATGCACTAAATTAAACGTTCAACCACAGAATTCTGTTGTTCGCATCGTTCAGTTGGATCGGTCTAAAGTCGAAGTCATTGGCGAACTAAATCAAGTAACCATAAGGCTTTCATCCAACCCGAAGGTATGTCAAGTAATTGATATTTTAGTAGCTGATATCCCTGAGTTTTACGGCTTAATTCTTAGCAGGGATTGGTTAGAAAAATTGCATGGATACTTCTCAATTGACTGGTCGCATATGTGGCTGCCTTACAATGGTAAGCCAAACCAAATAAAAGTCGAATGAGAATTACATCAAAAGTACATAGTAACGGAGTTAGAAGGGGAAAATGAACCAGTAGCATAATTGGCGATTATTCAGTAGATTCTTTTCTCAGCAATTTTAATGCTCATACATCCCCATTTTTAGAACATTTCGTTTTGTCCCAAGTTGAAAATTTTTCTCAAATGGATAGTTCAAAATGTATCAATTTTTTAGATCAACTTGTAAATAAATCTTTGTTTTGGAAATTATTTTTTGATGGTTCTAAATCCAACGAAGGAGTAGGAGAAGGATGCATGCTAATTAGTCCAGAAGGAGACAAAATCATGTTAACATGCAGGCTCAAATTTGATTGTACCAACAATACAACAGAATATGAAGCTTTAGATCAAGGGCTGTACAAAGCAATCAAGCTAAACATAAAGTATCTCCAAGTCTTCGGAGACTCTGAAATTGTAGTCAAAGAGGTACGAAATAATATACATTTCCTGTCAAGTCATTTAAAACACTATCAATCTCTAGTTCAAGATCTGACTGAGAATTTTACAGCATTCAATATTTCATCAATTCCCAAACTCCATAATGCAAGCACTGACCTTTTAGCTAACGTAGCTTTTAAGCTCATGCCTTCTGAAGATTTTAGTCCAAATAGATTTTCAATAGAATTAATCTTTAGACCTTCTATTCTTGACAACATCACAAATTGGAGAATATTCAACGACGACCCTGATATCGTAAATTTCCTTACTTCTGAAGGATCCTACTCCAACCAAATAATCGACAAAGATCAACATGATGGTAATTACAACAAGATAGCACTCATAGTGCTATACCTAAATCAGTGGTCAAGTTAGAAGACCTGTACGATTTGAAAGACCAGTTTAAAAGGTCCACCAATTCAAAGCTCTAAAGTTCGACCTTGAATTACGAATTGGTAAACCTACGAACCGATGACAAACCCCAAAATATAAATCTAGGCCTTGGCCTAGCCCCCGAAGAAAAACTAGCATATATTCGCCTTTTGAGACAATACAAAAACGTGTTTGCTTGGAATTATGATGAAATTAAAACATACGACACCTCTATCATCCAACATACTATCTCGATGATCGATAACGAAAAACCTGTCCAACAAAAATTGAGAAAGATTCATCCCAACTTAAAAAATCAGATAAAAACCGAACTCAATAAGTTGTTGAAAGCCAAGATAATTTTTCCCGTAAGACATTCTAAATGGGTCTCCAATATGGTACCTGTTAGAAAGAAAAACGAAGATATTAGGATTTGTATTGACTTTCGCAATCTCAACAAAGCCTGTCAAAAGGACAACTTTCCCTTACCACCTATGGAGAAGATATTGCAAGCAGTGGCAGACTCAGAATTAATGTCTTTCTTGAATGGATTTTCAGGATACAATCAAGTGCTGGTAAATCCTGATGATCAATTGAAGACCACATTCAGAACTAAATGGGGCACATATGCATATTGCAAGATGCCATTTGGTTTGATTAATTCTGGTGCCACATTCCAGAGAGCCATGGACATTGCATTTAAAGGTTTAGTCAATAAGTGAGTAGTAATTTATTTGGATGATATAATCGTGTACTCCAAGAAATGAGGCGACCGTCTCAAAGACTTAAAGCAAATCTTCCAACGATGTTTAAGGTACGAAATTTCACTTAACCCAAAGAAATCTTTTTTCGCATTAAGTGAAGGGAAACTTCTAGGATTCATAGTGTAAAAATCTGGTATTCACATCGACTTTGACAGAATCAAAGAAATTTCTGAAATATCCCTACCACATAACAAAAAAGCCATGCAATCCATCCTTAGTCAAATCAATTTCGCAAAGAGATTTGTTCCAGATTTTTCATGAATTGTATCTCCTTTACAAACTATGATAAAAAAAGAACTCTATTTTTAAATGGGGCCAAGATGAACATGAAGCGTTTAACCTGATCAAACAGGCTATCAATAATGCTCCATCTTTAGCAACTCTGAATTTTTTAGAGCCTTTTATTTTATACACATTTGCCTCAGATAAGTCATATGCCGCGATACTCACTCAAACGAATCAAGAAAAGGTGGAAGCACCAATTGTGTTTTTTAGTTCCAATTTGCAAGGTGCTGAATTAAATTACTCAGACGTAGAGAAACAGGCTTATGCTATTTCCAAAGCGATCAAATATTTTAGACCTTTTCTACTCGAAACCCACACCAAAATTATAGTACTGTTTCCAATGGTAAGAAATCTTTTGGTACAAAAGGATGTGGGTGAGAAGAGGGCCAATTGGGTAACTGCCTTACAAGAATATGACGTAGAAATTAAACCAGCAAACATTGTAAGAGGTCAAGGCTTTTGCAAAATGCTGGCTGGAGCATCGCAAATTTCTAAAATCCCATCTGTAGAGGTACAAGTGTGCGAGTAAGCCTAAACGATGAGTAGTCATTATATGCTGATATTATTTATTATCCTAAAAATGGATATGCTCCTTCATACCTCGATTACACTAAGAAAAGAGCTCTAAGATTAAAAGGCAAACAATATCATCTAATAAATGATATTCTTTTTAGAATGAATTACGATTCTGTTTTTCTTAGATGTCTTGAGAAATCTGAAGCTGATAAATTCTTGCAGGAACTCCACGACAGACTAGCAGGTGGACACTATGCTGGAGACGCTACTGCACATAAAATCTTGCGTGCAGGATATTACTGGCCCATGTTATTTAAAGACTCCCACAGTTATGCGAGGAAATGTCAAGTTTGCCAAACTACTGCTGGAAGACAGAAGAAGCCATCCTTACCACTACAACCAGTTAACATCGACCAACCTTTCAGTCAGTGAGGGTTGGACATAATAGGTGAGATCATTCCTCACTCTTCCAAGCAGCATAGAAATATCCTTACAGCAATAGATTATTTTACTAAGTGGGTAGAAGTAGTTCCACTCAAGGCAGCTAGTGCTGAAAATATCATTGAGTTCATAGATCAATCTATAATCAGCCGCTTTGGATTACCTTCCGCTTTAATGTTTGATAATGCATTGTACTTTTTTGGAAATGCAATGACTGAATTTGCACTTAAAAGAGGATTCAAACTTAAATATTCGGCCAATTATTATCCACAGGGAAATGGATTAGCCGAGTCTACAAGCAAAAACCTAATCAGGATTATCAAAAGAACAGTAGACCAAAATTAGAAAAATTGGCATAAATCCTTAATATACGCTTTATGGGCAGATCGAATAACGAAAAAAGCTTCCATCGACACTTCTCCCTTTAATTTAGTTTATGGGAGATAAGTTGTTCTTCCTACTCATCTAGCAATTCCTTCTTTGTCTCTAGTTCAATACATTGATGAAGTACCAACTTCCTCTTTACACTTAAGGCAAATGGAAATAATCAAATTAGAAGAACAGCGAGAAAAATCTAAGAAAATGCATGCTCATCATCAGGCACTAGTAAAATCCTCTTTTGATTCAAATATAATGACCATAAAAGAATTTCAGGTGGGAGATTTAGTTTTAAAATGGGACGAGGCACACGAAGAAAAGGGTAAACATACAAAATTTCAAAGAATGTGGCTTGGCCCTTTTCAAATTGTAGAAATCGTAGGTCCATCGACATTTGTGTTAAAGGATTTAGCAGGTAAAAAAGACTCTTTGCCTATCAATGGACAAATTCTTAAAAAATATTTTCCATAGAAGATTATTCTTCTATTTCATAGAGTAATAGTTTTTTCTCTTTTTAGAATAAAACCAGTTGTGAATAGTTAAATTAGGCATTTACGAAAAAGATACCAACTCTCTTTCAGATTTTGATTTTTCGCTTGTATAAATAGCAAATCTTTTGGAAAATTGATCTTTATTATTGAAAGATACAGTTAAAAACTCTAGCCTAGATATGACACTAGTTTCAACTTCATAAAAGTTTGATGAAGATAAACCTTCAGTGAAGAAATTGTTTTATATCAATGCAATGAAAGGTATCAATAACAAAATAAAGATTCTCTGTAGAACAGTTACTTCCAAAAACTCTATCATTGTCGTCCAGAGCTATCTAAAGAAGACAATGACTTCCTCCCTGCTAAGGAAATCACAACTTTCAGAGGAACAATCCAAGGATACACTTTATCTTGAAGAATGAGAGGTCTCATCACGAGCCAGCTTATCATAATCACATATATTATAACCTACTGACTTTGCCATATACTGCATATCATAACAGGGCAATGACTCAAGATTGTTACAATCAAGAGGCAAGGGGTCTCATCACGAGCCAGCTTGTTCAGTGAAGTTATAAATCAAGTGAATGACTGTGTCATAAATTGGCCACCAAACCAAGACATTGTTCTTTAAGAATAAAAAGAAAAAGCAAAAAGTCCAGATATGGATTCTTCTTTGAGAATTGTAGATTCTTTCTAGTAGGATACAAGATCATTGCTGGCTAAAAGGTAACCCTGTCAAGGCTATGAACGCCTGTTGGCAGCAGAGGCTCTACCTATGCCAAATGAGTATATTTTAAAACTGGTTTATAGAGAAGACTTTGTTTTATCTTTACAGACCAAGTAATGATTGATGTAAATGCAAGGACTAACTTGAGGCAGCAAATAATCAAATTTGAAAATAGCTTAAGCAAAATGTCATTGACAAGTTAGAGTATAATGTACTTTATCTTTCCATAATAAAGTTTAATTTTATGAAAAATTTGTTGTTTTGGAAGCTGAAAAGGTTCAATAGAAACACAGAGATAACTGGTTCTTCCATGTGAATCGCCTATTGTTGTGGCCACCAACAACCCCCCTCCTTATGAAGTATTATTGCTAATACTAAATAAGTGGGGACCCTTAAAAAAAAATTTAGTTAATGTTACATTTTCTTTTTAGATGAAATCTACAACATCATGGACTTAGGAAAATACCTTCAAAAATCTAGAAAACCTAAGTTTCATAATGAAGAAAATTAAATTTACTCCTAAAAGGATATCGCATCGTGCAAAGGACGATAGGATACACCTTCCAAAGAGTTAAAATGATAAAAGGCGATATTGCGACGTGAAACTTCATCGCATCGCATATACTGAAGACAAATCCTCACATTGAAAAACTTTAAAACATCACCGATATGCGATATCGCATATCGCACATCGCAAATATCACAAGAATGACACAAGAATTATAACGATCTATGACATTGCGATATTCCGATACCGCAATACTGCAACATCTCAAAGTTGCGATACTGCGATCTGCGATAAAAACAGCACGATGATATTGTGACATTGCGACATTGCGATACTGCGATCTGTGACATCGGAAAGCAAAAAACGTGGGAATCCTCCATCGCAGTTGGTTCTGGCTCATTGTTCAAGAAAACTCTTTAACCAAGAGTTTGTCATATGTTTTAATGCAAATTAATGGGTTATTGCGAGTTGTTAATGAAGTAGGGTGTTGTGTTTTTTCGAAAAACTAACTCACGTAAGGTGGCATGTCTTGTATATCTTGGCATTTAAAAGTTTTCCTGTTATTAGTCCTTTATCATTACTTCTACCTCAATGTAAGCTGTAGGAAAGAAGGACGAAGCATTACACAGGGAACTATGTAGAAAACAACGATGAGGGAAGGCAGTGCTCCAATGTACATTTCAGAAGGCATACTTACTCCGCTCAAGGAAGAAAAAGAGCCGCAGAACTCTTCGGAGGCATCTATCACAGATTTGTCATGTATATTCACGGTTGAATGGATAATGAAAGACAATGATACCAGAAACAAACAGTTTAATTCTCAGGGTCAACGGCTCACAGAAATACTATTTTTACAAATTTTGGGTTTTATACCGAATGAGAGAAAAAGGCGCAAGAGGCAAAAACCCCATCAGGGAAGCCCAGATCAAAAAATAGAGACAGTTTCCGATGCGCGATTATCACTTAGCGCTAATCGCACATCGCTAAGAAAAATTGTTCAAAAGGAAGGTCCCTAGCTACTCACTCACCTGCGAGTCCCGAAAACTGCAAAAAAATTAGCGATAGAAGCAAACTAGAAACAAAAGCTATTCGAAGGTTAACCAAGTTGAAATGGGATCTTTGACCAGGCACACATGATAATGCTACATATTTATTGGATGATTCTCAAGCGTATCATCAATTTTACTGAGAAGAGAATGCCATCTCTTGCTGTTTCTGTTTGCTTAACTCAACCAAAGGCGGAAGACAATCAACCGACTCTACTCAGAAAAATACTGAATGCTTGCGACATTAAGGAGTAGATTTAGAAATAGTTAGTAGATTTAATTATAGAATACCTTTGCTTAGAAAGAGGACAGTCATTTAAACTGAATCCTCAAAATCTGTAAATAAGTTATTTAGTTAGTAGTATTTAAACCCTTCTCATGCATTTAGAGAAGGGTCCAGAAATTTATCAAAAACTTGTCCTCAGAACATGCACTTTTGCACCCTCAGAGGAGGTTTTCGTGAATGAATGGAACAAGGTTTATTTGATATTTGCATTTGATATCTTCTACTGATGTTGCACTTATGTACTCTTAGTAGATGTTGAATCAAGGAGAGATAAATCAATCATTGCTTGAAGCTCATGAGTAGGACTAGTTATAAATGGTACTTTTATCTCTTAACCATTTCTGTTTATGTGTTAAGCGATATTCAGTTTTCAGTTATTTATATGTTAGAGCATGAATGTCTGAGTTATCATTTGGCACTTTTGTATGGTGATAACTATTTGTTTATGTTTAGTGTATGAATAGCTCATTTATGCGATAAGTTTTAACAGCTATTTCGTCTAACTTCTTATGCGAACTAGCTCATTTTTATCGAATTCTTTTTTTATGATAGCTGAATGATCTTTATTACCAGTTATTATATGAAATCTTTTTAGGTCACATAAAAGAAAGATCATACCCCAGGTTAGCATAAATTTCGATGTTTTTTTGTTTATTAGAATACATACCATAGCATTAGATTAGATAGAAGTATTCCAGTCCGAACAGAAACATCCTTCTTTCACACACACACATACACTGAATTGGGAAACTAGTCCCAAATCGCCAGTCGGACCCGCTATACCAAATGGATAAGGAGCTGCCAACCAAGGTCCGGAATGGGCAGGTATTCCCCTTGTTGTCGACCCAATTTTTGGGGCCTTCAATAGGAAGAAAGCATTATTTCCTCTGTAAGCATAAATGACATAGGGACCTTTCCATTGCAAATAAAATTTACCATGTTTACCTTTGTCTTCCCTCCTTGAATCCCACTTGATCACCTTGTTAGCAAGGTAGAAATCTTCAGCCTTGGTTCTCTTATCAAAAATCTTTTTAACCCTTTCCTGCACAACCTGAGACCTGATATAGACCTCTTCTCTGGTTTGTTGTTGATGAATGGTTTCGTTGATTTTTCTTTGGGTACTATTTGGTTCAACTTGCAATTCTGGAAGTATCTTCATTACTGGTACTCCCAAAGAGGATGGGTAGACAACTTCCATCCCATAAACTAGTTGATAGGGAGAAGTACCAATTGATTTTTTAGTAGTCAATCTGTCTACCCATAAGGCATTGACTAGCTTTTTATTCCAAGTTTTCTTATTGTCCTCTGGTAACTTCTTGATGATGTTTAATAGGCTTTTGTTTGAGGATTCGGCCATTCCATTTCCTTAGGGCAATAGGTTGTAGAATGGCCTAGGGTGATATGGTATTTATTGCAGAAATCTATCATTCTTTTGTATTTAAAGGTTGCTGCATTATCAGTAATGAGCTTAGTTAGAAATCCAAATCTTGATAGAATATTAGTTTCAAGGAAGGTTATGATAATAGTGTCTGTGACTTGCCTTGAAGGTATGGCCTCTATCCATTTTGTGAATTAGTCTGCAGCTATGAGGATCCATTTGTGATGGGCAGATGAGGGTGGGTGAATTTCACCAATGAAGTCTAAATCCCATTGTTGAAAAGGTATTTCTACAGAGATTGGCTTGAGGGGTAAAGGTAAGACATTTTTCTTCCCCTAAAAAAATTGACATTTGTGACAGGAGGTCACATATGCCTTGACATCAAAAAACAAGGTAGGCCAGTAGAAACCAACTCTAAGGATTTTATCTACAGTGGTCTTCTAGTAAAGGTGTCCTCCCCAGTCACCTGCATGAAACTCTTGCAAAACTTTGTCAGATTCTTCTTTTAATAAGAAATTGAGAATAATACCTTCATGATCTCTCCAAGACAGAGCATTGTCTAATATACAAAATTTCAAGGATTTCATCCCCAAAAACTTTCTTTTAGTCCTAGATAATTTAGGAGGACCTTGTAAGTTTAGTAAAACATAAATAATATCAGCATACCAAGGTTCTTCAAGAAAGGCCTAGCTGATTAGTAGAGTTTCCATCTCCTCTTCATTATCTATTGTTGCAATTAATTTTATATCCAAGGCCTGATAGTTCAAGTCAACCATGAGCTTGGCTAAACCTTGGCCCTTGATTAACTTAGTAGGTTTTATTTCTATATCATACTCTAAAATAGTAGCAATCCACTTTCCCCTTTTTCCATTAGGACCATCCCGAGTTAGGATATCTTTAACTACGGAATTTGGAACGTAGGCTACTATATGAGAATATAATATGTATATCCTAAAGCCTTTAATGGATTTGACTAAAGCCAATGCTTGTTTTTCCATTATATTATATTTCAAGGGGGCATCTCTTACGGATTCGCTAAAGAAAGCAATGGGTTGTTCATAACCTTGGTCATTTTTTTGCAATAAAACTGTAGCAATTGTGTGCTCAGAAGCAAAGGAAAACATGATGAAATCTCTATCAAATTTAGGACTCATTAATGTAGGTGTTTTAGTCAAGGCTAGTTTAATGTCTTCAAAGGATTTTTTAGCCTGAACAGTCCATTTTATGGTGGAGTCCATTTTCAACATGTTGTTTAGTGATCTAATTAACTTTGTCAAATTAGATATAAATCTTCTAAGAAAATTAATTTTTCCTAAAAAAGCTTGTAACTCTCCAATGTTCATAGTGTGTTCTATTTGCAAGATGGCTTCTATCCTACCAGGGTCTATTCTTATACCATCTTTCAAAATTATGTGACCTAACAACTTTCCTTCTTTTAACCCAAATAAGGAATTTTCAGGATTCAAGGAGATTCCAAATTTCCTGCATTTAATAAAAACTTGTCTTAGATGATCCAAATGTTGATTGTCATATTTTGAAAATACAGTAATATCATCTAGATATACCACAAGGAAGTCATGAATTTCTTTTGCGAAGGCTATGGATAAATTGGCTCCTGCATTCATTAGCCCAAAAGGTGTTTTCACATACATAAATGTGCCCTAAGGAGTAGTAAAAATAGTTTTGGGTTGGTCATCTAGATGAACCAAGATTTGATTATAACTAGAAAACCTACCCAACAATGAGATTCTAATTGATGCAACTACTCTCTGTAAAATGTGGTCCATTTTGGGGAGAGGGTAATTGTCTTTTAGTGACACTTTTTTGAGGTTTTTGAGATCGACACAGAGCCTGATTTCACTAGTTCTCTTTCTAGTTGGCACTAAGTTTGAGACCCAATCATAAAATCTAATTGGTGCAATTATTTTGGCATCATACATCCTCTGAATTTCTTTTTTAATTGCAGGTAATACGATAGGATTAATCCTTATAAGTTTTTGTTTGAAAGGCTTTTGATTTTCCTTAATAGGAGTTGTGTGTTGGACGATGTTGGTGTCATGGGATTTGAGGTCCTCATAACTCCAAGTAAAGACATCCTGAAATTCTTTCAACAACTCAATGTATTTCACTTTTTCATTTGGAGGTAATGATTGTGAAAGCTTGATCAATTTATGATTTTCATTGGTGCCTTTATTACATTCCTCTATATCAAACTTTAAAGGTTTCATTTTAGGTTTCCTAGGAACATCATTTGAATCAAACAAATCTTCTAGAGGGGTTAATCCCTTTGGTAAGAAGTTATCCTTGAGATAAATTACTTTAGTTTGTTCACTTATTATTTCATCAATCTCAATTTGCTCCAACTTATTTACATCTGATTTAGTAAATTCAGTTGGGTTGACTCTATCGAGTTCGTCACCTTCTATCTCATTTATTTCTATCTCACGCTTAGTGTCAGGATCTATGGACGTATTAGTATCTAGATTGTTATTTACAAACTCTTTGTTGGGCCTCAAAAATGTCTTCAAAATGACACCCACTTTCACCTTTATCGCCACCATTTCACTCACATGTCACATTTCCATAACCATAAAACCTTTCATTAGCCACCATTTTCATAAATATATGAGTCTAAAGTGAATTTACGATTAAAAACTAGGAAATTAACATGGTTTCATGTATCTATATATGTGGCTTGAGTTTCATGACATGTGTATGTTATCTGGAAGCTTCTAAGACATCCTTATGTGGCATCCAATGCTAAAATTCGAATTCCCTTGAAAGGAGATTTGGATAAAAGATCAAAGGATATGTGTCCTATTTGGATTGTAACTCTATGAGATGTATCATCATTTCTTATTTGGATTAGAACTCTATGAGACACTTAGGGGATATGTGTCTCATTATAAGCTATTTGGTTGTAACTATATCAGATTTTATTGGATCCTTATTAAATAGGGTAGCTTCTTATGTTTTTGTATAAATAGGAGAGCCTTTTCCTTTGAAAGGCATGTGTAAAGTTGGGGGAAATGCTCATGTTTTGAATATAGCATTTGGATTTGGCACCATGCTCATGAGTGATATTCACTTTGATTTGGTTATGCTTGTATTTGGAACCTCTCAACCTTCCATCCCTCATGCTTTTGGATTGACCATCTATAATGTGTGAGATTTATTTTTTTTCATATATTAAGATTTATTGCTTTAATAGATTAAGACTTATTTATTTCATATCTTTTCCTATGTGAGAGGTTAAGAGTGATTGTTTTTATTTGCTTTCATAGGCTAAGATTTATTTCTTTCATATCATTTCCTGTGTGAGAGGTTAAGAGTGATTGATTTTATTTTCTTTCATAAATTAAGATTTATTTCTTTGATATCTTTTCTTGTGTGAGAGGTTAAGAGTAATTGTTTTTATTTTCTTTCATATCTAGAGGTTCTTTCATATCTAGAGGTTAAGAATTATTGTTCTTGATTTCATTTCATATCATATGGTTTTGATTATTCATTTCATAGGATTTTGATTTGATAATGCACACATGATCACTTAGAGTAGATTTCATTTCATGCAGTTTCATTTTTGAAAGAGTGGTGTGCTTTTCATTTCTTGCAAGTGTGGTAGATTAAAATTTCAATTCCAAACACTGTATGATAATTTCCTTTGAATTGATTGTTGAATTAGAATAGGTGAATTTGGTTTATCATTATTTTGTTTAGTAGTTAGATTGATCTAAGTTGGAAATTAATTTCTAGCATATATAGTGCACACACACTTCACAAGTTTTACGAAATGCCCGAGTTGATAATTAAATGATAGGCAATCACCTTGTCCCAATATTTTGGTGCCGTTTATGGGGAAGTGTGCATAGGAACTAGATTTAAGTCTAGAGTTCATATTTTTCATTTTCTTCTAGATAAATGATTAAAGCATGTAGATGCATAAATACTTTAGCTGCATATCATTTTTCTAATATATATCTATATATATATATATATATATATATATAATAATATATAATATAATCTTTGGGTTGCATTCTAGATTTTTGTCCATAAAATGGTTAGTATCAAATATATATAATATAATATATATCCTCGATACTAACCATTTATGGACAAAAGATCTAGAATGCAGCTCAAAGACTACATTGAAGAATGGTATCAAGAAGCAGTTACGCCATAATATTAGCCAATTCTTCAAGAGATCCTTGCGACAAATCGAGAGGTCAATTCGATTTCACATATCCTTACAAACAAAGAGGTATATTTTTCAAGTTGGGATATGAGTATTTCAAAAATTCTAATCCATAAATGACTTCATTGGAAGCATGAAAATACTTAAAAAGAAAAAAAAATTAGATAAGTAGGAAAAATAAAAATAATCTTTTGTAGTTTTTAGGATAAATTTGATGTTTTGTGGTGTAGTAAGAACCACCCATCCATTAATATTTGGTAGAAAAAATTTGCAATAAAACAAATGGTTGAGAACAAGGAGCGTAAGTGAAGATCACAAACGATAATTTAAATTATGAGATCAAGCCTTTTTCATTTTATTTTTGCCAAATTTACAGAGAAATCAATTGATAAATCTTAACTATGCTAACAAAATAAATCTCTCAAGTATGCTCTCTTTCTACCTCTTGTGTGACTTAGAGGATCAGAAAAATAAAATTTTTGTTTTGTTAGTATATCATAAAATAAAAAAATAAAAATTCGCTGCATATTTAATTTAAATTCTGTTTTCCTGATTTGATTTGATTTTTCAATAAATGTTAAACTTAAAAAAAAAATGTTTTGAAATTTCTTTATTTTTCAATAAATTATTTCTTTAAAAATTCATATATATATATATATAGATATACACACACATATTAAAATGAAGCAAAAATCTATATAAAAATCATTAGAAGTGTTTTTTTAATTATATATGTATATATATTTTAAATTTAAAATATATATATAACAAAACAAAACCCAACCATTTTTCTTTATTACTAAATTATTTTTAATAAAAAAAGTAAAAACGTAAAAAATAAAATCTTAAAAAAAATAAAACTAAAAAGGGCCACGCATATGCAGGTCGACCTTTGGCTTGGACTTGTGCGTACACATAGGCCACAACCCAGCCACAAAACCCACAATCCAGCCATGCATTTCCTCCTCTCTCTTCAGAGCCAGTAGGTCATTGTCAATCATTGTTGATAGTCATTGCTGATAGCCGGTTCTCTTTGCCTAATGGTGGTCATTGGTGCTGATAGTCGCTAGTCATTGAATGATGGTACTTGCCGATACCCGAGAGACATTCTCACATGGTCATCACCGGTCAATTGAGAGTTGATCATACCCCAATTTCCCATCATATCCGAGTCACCCACACCACATGCCAAATATCTAGATGTAGTAGCCATTCTGAAAAAAATACCTGTTAAAAATATTTTCCAGAAAACGTAGAACTTTAAAAAATTCAATTTTAAAATGTGATTTCTAGCCAAATAAAAATGAATTTTGAAAAACAGGGACATGGGTTTTCCTTAAGAAAGGGTGAGCTAAGTAACCCAGAAATGGTTTCTTCAATTTCATAACAATTTGAGAGAAATCTTGGATTATTCGGGGCGCTATTTCACTGACTCCATGAAGAAAAAACAGTGACAGCAATGCGGCCATGAAAGAATCAAATCTGATTCTTTGGATGCTATAGTGGTTTGAGGAATCAGGATTGTGATTTGTTGTCACTAAATCCATGGATTCACTGCCACAGAAGAAAAACGTGTAAAAAGGAGCGAAAAAGGAGGGATTTGCCTTGAGATTGCCCTGATGAAGTTGTTTGACGATGGTGGAATAGTCTGGATTCGATCCAGCTCTTTGAGAAGGTTGTGGAACTAAAGAAAAGAATATCATAAGACTTCTTTAGACTGGGAGTGGATTTGCAGTTTATTTTCATGTATCATCTTAGATTCAGAGTACCAGTGTGATCCATCATGGGCAGTGCAACCTTCGTAGATATCTCGTTGGTCATACTTCTGCCTCCTTTGGGAGTCTTTCTCAAATATGAGTGCCAAGTTGAATTCTAGATATGTGTGTCGCTGACACTTTTTGGGTGGTATGTTCTCACAAAGTGATAATGGCCATTATTTGTTTGGATCTTGGTGTCTTGTAAATCTCATAAGTAAACAAAATTGATTTTGTTTATTCACTTATGCTGCTACTGTTTCAAGCAGATCCCCTAGTACTCGATGCATTTTTTTTATTGCCTTGATTTTAAGATTCATACAAAAATCATGAATGGGATTTTTCAGAATTTTGATGTAGCTACAAATATGCAATTGAGATTGATGCTCAAGGCTCAAAGTATATACAGATTCATATGTTTTTTTTTTTTTTTTAAATAATTCTGAAAGAGGCATTACAATTATCATTGGATTTTGACTCTAGTAAACCACAATATTGTTTCTTGCTCTTTGAATTCATTTTTGGTTATTCACTAACTTGGGTTGTTTTTTCATAATTTTAGCTACAGAAACTGTGCACATTCTGTAGCTAAATAGTGATTCTGCAGCTAATTAACAATTCTGCTACTGATTCCATTCTACAGCTAAACAATGATTCTGCAGCTAATCGACAATTCCGTAGCTGCAAAATAATTATGCAGCTACACATTTAACTCAATGATTTATCTTTAAAACAATGAGTTCTAACAAAAAATTCATGGTCAACGTGACATTTCATCTTCTTACACCATCATTCACTGAAGCATCATGTTCCCATGCCACATTTTACATGACAATTTTCACTGCTTCATAAAAATTTCAAAAAAGTATAACTTTCTCATATGACATTGGAATTCGATGATTCAAGCATATTTGGAAATATCTCGATGAGATATACAAAATGAGGAAGCTATTATCAGTTTTTGAAACAATGAAGAATGAAGAAGTTGCTGAAAAGAAACAACAAGTAATTTGAGGCACTACATTCGACATAGGCATAAACTCTTTTGGTTTTCTTTCATGAACTTGTTTAATAGTACCAATTCTTATTTTTTTATGTAAATTTCATTAACAGAGAAATTGATCACCTCTCTATTTTGATAACATTACAATCCATTGGAGAAGAAGTACTAGGTTTTGCAGGTTCCAGGAGGAAGAACAAATGACCATAAACAAATAGTGTCTCTTAAAGACCACATTTATTTTACAAGAAAATGATCAAAGCAGCAACAAAGATAAAACATCAAAGCACGAGAACATGCTAATACGTATTAGATCCAAAAGTTGCAAGACTTTCAAATTTTAGTATTTCCATTGCATCCATACTCCTTCAGTCAATAAAACCTTCATCTCATTTCCTTTGCAGTCGCATTGCATTTCACTTAGTCAGTCAATAAAATTCTCATCTCATATTTTCCTACCTTGCTTTCACTAACACATAACCCATTTTCATAAATACATTAAGCTCGCTTACATGCTGATTTGTCCTTTTACTTCCCATTCACTTGTCCTTTTCCTTTCCGTTAAATAAACCTTGATCGACTGCAAAATTTTCCATTCAGAGTCCTTCAAAATCATTGTTTCATGCTCGCATTAGATGATGGAGGATTCCTTAAGGCCTTCCTTGTAACAAGCCTTGGCCTATCGACATCAACACATTATCTAGGTCCAAGGCTAGAGTCCTCATTCGTACCTTGAGGCTTCTATGCCTTAATGACAGGTTCTCTCACCAACAATCATGGGAATACATCAATGTCCATTGATCATTGGATCTTGTAAGTGGCTCAACATTGGCTCATTTATTCACCCTACGCAAGATACTTAGGTACCTTAGCACTCATTGACATTAATGGTGAGTTTGTCTCACATTGGTTAATACATTCATGAATGGTCGGTAATCCAATGACCCCTCTTCATGATTGACACCAACACATTTGTTCAAATGACTAAAGTTATACTATCAATTTATAGCGATTGAAGACTATATCATTTCAGCATTTTGCAATAGATACAACAAATTTAGCAGCAAAAATAAAGAATCCACTTCACAACCTCATCCACCATTTATGCAACCAAGAAGCAGATGAATCCTACATTTCATTGCATGATCTAGAAGCATCCACACTCTTCAATTTCCATTACTCATGCACATTGAAGGTAAGTGAAGGTATGTGGTTTTCTAATTTTTAGTCATGCAATTCCTTAAGATACTAAAATTGTAAGTTTGGAAAATTCCTCACTTCCTCTTTCACATTGTCATATCTTTAGTTGGGGGGAAGGGACATCATTTCATATTCATATATCATACACCATCAGAAATTTTCATTTCATCCTAACATACTTATCCTAATCAATTATGATTGCATTATGGTTCAAAAAGTTATATGATTTGCAAATAATGGCTAAATTAAGAGCACACTATATGACGGATTTTAAAGATGCATTCTTAAATATCTTCAATGAATCTTGTTGCAACAGAAAGAAACAAGGTATTGAAACACAAGAACCAATGAAACATGTTGCAATTCAATGTATGATAAGGAATACTTTGCAAAAATAAATAAAATTGTCAAATGAAAAGTTTAGAGACATATGATATAAGCCAAGTTCATTCAAAAGCAAAGATGTTGCAAGAAAATCAAAGGAATTAATGCAATATTTGCATGAGGACATGCAATCACTCTAGTTGCGGGGTATGTTGGACCTCCAAAATGTCTTCAAATTGACATCCACTTTCACCTTTATCACCACCATTTCACTCACATGTCACATTTCCATAACCATATAATCTTTCATTAGCCACCATTTTCATAAATATATGGGTTAGGATCCTTATTTACCAAAGTTATTTATTTTATGTGTTTAAAGTGAATTTATGATTAAAAACTAGGAAATTAACATGGTTTCATGTATCTATATATGTGGCTTGAGTTTCATGACATGTGTAGGTTATTTGGCAGCTTCCAAGGCACCCTTATGTGGCCTCCAATGCTCAAATTTGAATTCCCTTCAAAGGAGATTTGGATAAAAGGTCAAAGAAGGATATGTGTCCTATTTGGATTGTAACTCTATGAGGCATCTCATCATTTCTTATTTTGATTAGAACTCTATGAGACACTTAGGGGATATGTGTCTCATTATGATCTATTTGGTTGTAACTATATGAGATTTTAGTGGATCCTCATTAAATAGGGTAGCTTCTTATGTTTTTGTATAAATAGGAGAGCCTTTTCCTTTGAAAGGCATGTGTAAAGTTGGGGGAAATGCTGATGTTTTGAATATAGAATTTGGATTTGGCACTATGCTCATGAGTGATGTTTACTTTGATTTGGTTATGCTTGTATTTGGATCCTTTCAACTTTCCATCCCTCATGCTTTTGGATTGGCCATGTATAATGTGTGAGATTTATTGTTTTTCATAGATTAAGATTTATTGTTTTCACAGATTAAGATTTATTTATTTCATATCTGTTCTTGTGTCAGAGGTTAAGAGTGATTCTTTTTATTTGCTTTCATAGATTGAGATTTATTTATTTCATATCTTTTCCTATGTGAGAAGTTAAGAGTGATTTTTTTAATTTGATTTCATAGATTAAGATTTATTTATTTCATATCTTTTCCTGTGTGAGAGGTTAAGATTGATTGTTCTTATTTTCTTTCATATCTAGAGGTTAAAAATTATTGTTTTTTCTTTCATTTCATATCATGTGGTTTTGATTATTCATTTCAAAGGATCCTGATTTGATAATGCACACATGATCCCTTAGAGTAGATTTCATTTCATGCAATTTCATTTTTGAAAGAGTGGTGTCCTTTTCAATTCTTGCATGTGTGGTAGATTAAGATTTCAATTCCAAACATTGTACTATAATTTCCTTTGAATTGATTGTTGAATTAGAATAGGTGAATTTGGTTTATCTTTATTTTGTTTAGTAGTTAGATTGATCTAAATTGGAAGTTAATTTCTAGTATATATAGTGCATACACACTTTCCAAGTTCTATGAAACCCTTAGGTTGACAATTAAATAATAGGCAATCACTTTGCCCCAACACTCCTCTTCTAAAATTAAAAGGTTTTTTTATCTATTTGTGATGAGAAAATATTTGCCAATTCTTCAAGTTATTTGGAATTATAGTTCTGTACCTAGCTTCAATAGTGTACTGATGGTTAGGTTGGAAGGGTAATTTGTAGTTTTTAACAAACATTGTGAAACTATGGGTTTGCATATTGTGTTTTCTAGGGATTACTACAAGCTTTGTTTCTAGGAAAGTGTTAAGTATTTCTAGGATAGTTCGTCTATAACAAATTAATCTAGGGTCCTTTGTCATACATATACAACATCAATCTATTTTATAATTAGTTCAGTCTCCCATGATAGAAACTCTTTTAAATCCTAGATTCCTAACTAACTTAAGACCTAAAATAATGCTTCATACTTGACCATATTATTGGTACATTTAAAATTGAATCTATAAGCATAGCCTTCTGAGTGAGTATTTTCCAAATTATATATTCACACTCCTACTCTTGCTCTTAACCTATTGACCAATCCATCAAATTCTAAATGCCATAATATCTCATGATCATAATTTTCACTATCTGGTGCAACAAACTTTTCATCATTTATAGCGATTTTACCATCTTGTTCATTGAAAGTTCTATAGTTTGGTAGTTTCATTTTGTGTAGAAACTAAAATTTCTTTTGGTTTTGTATTAATACTATCTAAAAAAATTTCTTGTGTTTGATCAACATTATACAGGATGAAAGAATCGATATCTAAGTTTATGGAGTAGATGGGAAATTTTTGAGGCCGATCCTGGCTATTTACCATATATTTCATTAAGGTTTCTTGGTATAGTTTCTTCGGTTGTCCAAAAACAGAGATTTTTGCATATGACATATCTAGTTGTAAGGATCCCAGAAGTTTGGCTCCCCATGATCTGGATAACAACACGCCATACTTTGGTGGGATGTCAGCAATTACAATATCCATCAGGACGTATTTTGCAGGATATTGGACTAAAGTGACACACAGGTCTTTGATCAATCCTAAACATTGTACCTGACTGGAGCCAAATGAGAATAAGTCTTTGTAAGGCCTTGTAATGTCTAGGTTTAATTTCTCCATCACTGATTTGGGCATTAAGTTATAAAAGGCCCCAGAATCCAACATTGCATTACGTATAATTTTGTCATGGATACTAAGGCTAATGTGAAAAGGTGGAACTCCTCCTTCTAATGGTTTTCCACTAACATCTGGACCAAATATAAGTTTGAGTTGGTCATCAAACAAGTTGACTGAATCCTCATTTTCAGCAATGTTTAAGGTCTGGTTTATCTGTCATTTGTAAGTTTCATTCTTGATTAGTTTTGTTAAAGGAACTGAAATCTTTAGCTTTTCTATCTCTGCTTGAATGCCAGAGAGACCTATTATGTTTGAAGGTTTTGAATTTTTGCAGTAGGGACTTGAGTAGACTTGTCTTCTTTTCCTTTATTGGGGACCTCCTTACGTGGATTTTCAAATCTTATGTTTCAAGCTTTGTCGACTGCTTCCTTAGGTGGAATTGAAGTGGATGGTGGATCAATAGAATGTTGATCTGGTTATATCTACAATTGTTGAGCCAAAAGGATTTGAGTTTTTCCTAGGGAGAATTTGGAGTATTTTTGAAATATGGGCTTCTTTTATTTTCTTGGTTTGAATTTGTACTATTTTCTTGGTTTGTTCAGGGACATCAGCATTGTTTTTTCTTCTTAGATTATAATGTTTATGTACTTCAAAGATGGTAGAATCATATCCTTGTTTGTAATCAAATGATTCTCCAAGTTGAATTTGTAATTGTTACAACATATGCAGTTCCTACTCATCTTGGGTTACAAAAACAATGTCCTCATCATTAACTCCCATTAGGTTATTTTGTGTATCTTGTTTTGGATCTTCTGGATGGGATGTCTTCGCATAATTTTCTTGAAAAGGAGGCCTAATGTTCTGATCTGGTCAATTTTTCCCAATGTTTTGGTTTTTTCTAAAATTCGGGTTTGTAACTGGAGGTGATTGTTGGTTACCCCATTCAGGTTTCCTTTCTATGTTCTCTATTCTATCCATTAGTCCTTCCATAATTTTGGCTAAAATATCTATTTTAATGTCAGATGGTAAAGTTTAATCCTTAACATTTCCTATTTTTTCATTTCTAACTCTAGCCCATTTAGCTAACAAATTAGCCTCTACACTAACATCTACACTTTGCATTTCTTCTAATGTTGGGGGCTTTCCTTCCCTAAGTTGGTATGCCATATCTGTGTCAAAATCATCAAGGAACTTTATTAATGCTAAGTCAAGTGGGGGTCTAAGATTAATTGGGATGGTGTTATATATATTATTGAATCTAGTGCAGTAATATTGAACGGTTTCATTAGGTCCTATCCTAATATTCTCATATTCTGAAAGGATTTGTAGGGGATTCTTTTTCTTTTCCCATCTACCAAAAAATTGCTAGTGAAATGCATCTAAGCTATCAATACTATTAGCAGGCAATGCTATAAACCATTTCCTAACATCACCAACTAAAGTCCGGGAAAAGAGTTTCATTCGAACATTATCTGTGTCAATCTTGTGTAACTCAAAGTAATTTGTTATCTTTTTGACACGTTGTTATGTAGTGTAATGTCTTGTGCCATCAACTGGAATAATTTTACTTTGGTAGTTTGCTAGCATAGCACCAAGTTGGGTAGGTAAAACAAGAGGAGCATATCTATTTTCCATTGCTCTAAGTTGGGAGGGGATAAGATGTGGAGTTGAGGTACGTGGAGATGATGCAGTAGTGGATGAAGAACTAGGACTAGTAGGTGATGAATGAGTAATGATAGGTTGGTGAGGGAGAGTAGGTATAAATGGTGGTGAAGAATGGACATCAGAAGGTATTATTGATGAAGTTGAAGGGAGCAATGTTGAACTCAAAGTAATGGACAATTGTTCATAAATCTTAGGGGTTGTGGCAATATTAGTGGATGATTGTGGAGATTTCAGAATGTATTCATCAATTGTTTTGTTGGCTTGTTGAACTTCAAGGTTTGGAAGAAAATCAGGATCGACAACAGTTTCACTAAGTGCATTTTTAGATTTTATTCTAAATAATGAATTTTCAAATGGAACATCAAAGGGAATTTGTTCTAAAAATAACCAGTCATCAAGACATGAACCGGATTTAACTAATGGTATCTAGCTAACTGAACTTTCTTCTCTTTTGGATTTTTTCGAAATTAGGTTAGGATTATCAAATACTAGGGGAGGGTTTGGATCCGGATTAGCCCTAGTAAAATGAGTCTTCCTAGAAGCCATAATTTCAAAAAAATTTAACTATTTTTGTGAGATTTTTTCAAGATAACTTCTAACAAATGACTTGAAGAGGCTTAGAATGTAGATTTAGAGTCTTAAAGCTTTATTAGGATTGAGGATTCGATGTCCTTAGTATGGTTGCCACTATGTTATCACTTAGAATTTTCTTTAGAAGTTATCAGAAGAAACAAATGACCAAGGTAACCAAAAACCAACTTTTGGGCATAGGATCTAGCCAACCTAGGTTCAGAGAGGGCTCTCTCTATGTGATTTAGCTTTATTTGCTTGGATTTCAAGCTAGTTATGAATGTTTAGGGGGGTTTTTCATTTGTATTGAAGATTGGATGGTGGGATCCTTAAAACAGATGGATAAAATGATGTCTTTAGATCATTGGGCTATGTAGTCAACAGAAAGGCAGCAGAACTGGATTAACTCAATAAAGTGAATGTTCAAAGGGCAAGATAGTAGAGTAGAGTGCAGGTCTTTGGGCTAAAGGGGTGAAATGGTTTAAATCAAGGTGAGAGAGAAATTAAGAATTCTCTGACCGGGACTTAAACGAGGAATATAGGTAATTAGAAAAAAAGGGTAATTAAGAATCCTTTGTATAGATTATAAAGAGTCAACTTAAACTAAGGAAAAATTAAGAATTCCTTAACTTAGATATCATTAGAAAACAATTATATGCATAATTGTTAAAACATAGTGTAATTAAAAAAATTATGAGATAATACTCCAATTATAGCATTTAGATTCAAATATACATTGTGGAAAAAATTTAAGAAAGATAACAACAACATGAGAAAATACTTGTCTACACTACGCTCAACACATGAATCCTATGAAATATCTTGTCTTTATTCATCAATCTAGCTTGCTGATCCAATTAGTGATATAATAGATTTACAGTCTTTTGATCAAGAAGTCTATAGAAATGTCTAAGAATCCACCCTACATACTTCGAATTATGAAGTATTTATACAAAAGATTATTACGAAATATCCCCAACTAACTTGGGATTTAATCTAGGAAATAAAAATATCTTCTTGCTAAAAGGTAGACATAGTTATTAAACTACTTCATGCTATCCCTAGTATTTTGGTGCTGCTGGCCTTTATAGTAGGGTTTCTAGCCTTTTATGTTGCCTTGCTATTTAGGTTTTTACACTGGAAGCTGCATTCACTTTTGGCTTTCATCTGATACACTTTGACATTGATACTCTTTAATCATGCTGACCTGCCTTTACCTTTTACCCTATTGACTATACATTAACCTTTTTACCACATTTTACTATAGTAAATCAATCAATTTTCCCATAATTCAGCATCAGGTAACATGATTTTCAACATCCTCTTATATATCTCATCTGCCTCGGTATACTTAGAAAAAGTAGGCCTAGTGATGAATAGGTGTTTCACCTCATGCTAGAGGAAAAACAGGTTTTCAAATGTATGGTAAATAACTTTTCCTGTTGGCAATGCCTTTATTGATGATGTACTAGCATGTTCTTTAGCTATCTCTCTGATTTTGTTGTCATAATCGTGTTGTGTCATGATATTCTCATTTATGACCAAGGGACTGGGTAACCCTTTCTCTCTCAAAATTTGAAACTTGGCCATAAATCTATCAGCTACTACCTGAGTATTTTGCCATTTGTCCTCCAAGTTTAACATTAAGTTTATCTTGGAAAGGACCTTTCTTACCTCCAAAATTGTTTCTGTTCTGTCCTCTATATCCAATTCCTGAAATTCATATTTGTTTTTTTCTGTTGAAGAAGTCGATAAGTTTGGTAGCATCTTCAGGCATGTCTCCTAGTTCATCCTTCACATTTTGGATAGATTTTGTAGCTATCTTTATCAAATATATGTGTTCAAAAATCACTTGAATGGATGGCCAAATATCATTGACAGAGTCTATGATATTGACCCATAATAGTTCCTTGGCTTGCCCAAGGGGTTCCTTTGGTGTTAGATCTTTCTCCATGGCCTTTAATCTTTCATTCATTCTGGAAGCCTTCTGCACCTCTTCCTTGTGAATGATCTTGGAAAGCTCGCAATATATTTCCAAGCTTGTCACCTTTTCTTTCAGTTTGTTCATTTCTGTAGCCTGAATAGACATTTCCTCCATGGCTCTGACCAACTTTGCTACTTCTTCTCCTGATGCACTTACTGTAGATGTAGACTCTATTAAAACTAGTTGTGTTGTGGGAATGGCAACTATTGGAGCCAATGAGGCTGTCAGCATTGAAGGGATTGTTGTTGAGATAGTTGGGATGACAGTTGACGATGTAGTGGAAATATCACTTTGCCTTAATTGAATTAAAGTGTCTAATTCCTTCTCTGTCTCCCTTAACTGATCATTAAGTTTTAGGACCAAGTCCATCAACTATTCATCTCTGGTTTGGCTTTTTAAGACCTCCTAAGTTTGGGGATGTTGCAGTTGAGATATTTTCAATTTTTTTCTGTGCAACAACATCATCATTTTTCTTCTTTATTAGTTGTTAGGTTGCTTTGATATATTTGGGATCATGTCCCAATTCATTCACTATTTCTTCCAAAGACTTGATTCTAGTACCCTTGGCCTGTGAGGATGCCTTCTTTAATTGATATTGAGCTGAGATATTGCTCAATGAATTTTGCAGTTGATGGGCATATATGGTGTCAACTGTGAGGGTGGATTAAATCATTTCTCGAGCCTATTTATGAAACTCAATTTGGTCATTTCAAAATCAATTCTCTTGTAATCTGCTAATGTCCTTGGCTATTATGCAGTTGGTTTTATGAAGGACATCTGTTGTTTTTCCTCTTTGATTTCCAAAGAAGACATCAACCTGGTCTGATTAGTAGGTTTGAGTTTGAGATATTGAGCATAAGTTTTGGCCTTTAATTTCTCATTTCTCATCTTGATCTCTTTATATCTATATTTTATATTCTTATCTGTATACTACTACACTTAATTGCCTTTCCCAAATCTAGGTTTGTGATCTGGATGGCCCCTGTATTTCCTTGGATGGCACTGTGCCTTTAATTCTGTCTAGCTCAGTATTAGTCAATTCTACTCAGCTTTCTGTTTCTTTCTTATTTGAAACAGGATTTAACCTAGGTCTTTTACTCTAACTGGTCTCATATTGTATATTTGATGTGCCCATTCTCGAACTTGAGGGTTCCTCCCTGGTCCTTTTTGGGTTCTTTTCCTCGTTCTGAGGAGTCTACATGATAGGAGGGGTGCTCATGGCTGCTTCTTGCTATTCGGGTACCTACAGAAATGAGCTCTCATCAAACTATATTTCTAAGTCACATAAGGTGTTCTCTACATCTACCTTTGTACTATATCTGTCTATAGGAGTATTTTCCACCCACTTAGATTGATTGGCATACCTTTTTATCTTTGATATGGGGTGGTGAATATAAGGTCCCAACTTGGCCTTATTTCTCAATCTGGTCATAAATTCTTGAAGGTCATACCTCCACATGAAACTCTTTTGGAAATTCATATGCTACAAAATTTGGTTTGCCTCCTCCCCTGCCTCTCTAGAATTGCAAATGAAGGGGCCTAACTGGCTTTTTTACTTTGAATTGTGATCTTTTCTTGGCCTAGACAAAATTTATCTCATTAGAGTTAATTATTTCTCTATAGTACTCTAGAGAAAATAACCTCATCAGGAGATATTTGGGTAGTTTATATGGTGCAAGCTCACAACCATAAATTCTTATCTCTGTGTGGTTTTGGTAAAGGTATCAATATCCCACTTTTCTTTGTTTAGACAACTGAAGGACCCTTTTAGTCTTTAGACTTATCCTGGGTGGAGGGCTTCTTGTTAGCATAGTCATGACTAGATGAACAAAATAATCTATGAAATATGAATAGGTATATGGTGACTAAAACTTATGGAACAGTGGGGTCCAAAAAATGACAGAGCTAGGTTGGACTTTGGTATCCAGCTTCTGAAGGGCAAAAGGAAATTTGTCTGGTTGATAGTACAGGAACATATGGTAGAGGATAGACGAATATTTAAACACTCACTCATTGTGCATATTAGTGAACTATTCATGCATTCTCTCAGCTATGATCTCAGCATAATTGTACAAAACAACATGAGGTTGTCTAGGGGCATAAATTGACATGATGGCTAGGACAAGCTCATCAGAAAATTCATAAGTGGTGTAGCCAAGAAAACATGATATCATGGTGATGATTTCTTTGCCCCTTTCGGAGAACATGGCAAAAGCATATGGAGGGGGGTCTTTGGGAGTATACCGCTCTTCTACAATGAATGTCTAGAATATTTGGGCTAACCTAGATAGACTCAACTTGGAGTATTGGTCTAGCAAATCCCCAATGGAGAGTGGGGTTAGGTTTTGACCTGGTTGGCTTTGCAGCATTTTACTAATGGAATTAGCTATAATGGTGAACAAAACCTTTTGGTCAGGAGACATAATAGCTCTTAGGCTAGGAATGTATAGGGATGTCACTGGTGGACAATTTCAGGGAAAACATGTACCTCTGGGAACTGGTATTTAGGCAAATTTGACTCCCAAAGGCCAATATCATCAACATGGTTGAGGTAATTGTCCCTACTTAAACAATGGATTTCAATCCAAAGGGTTTGGGTAGATGTATCCTTAATTTGGAAATCCCTGTCAGCCAAGGGAAGGTGGTTGAGGTCCAAATGTGGAGTTGTGATAGGTCTAACATCCATGGTAATAGGGTCAGCAATCATTTAGCTCTTGTGGATTTAACTTTAGCTTTAAAGGTTTAATTCAGAGGTTTTTTCATGGCCAATGGATTTTTTTAGAGGGTTTGGCCACGAGTTTTGAAATTTAAAGTATTTTTCAATTAATTCTACTTAATTAAAATACTTCATAGGATGAACGTCTTCCAAATTTGAAAGGATGAGTGGCAATTTGTAGTGAAATAACTAGAATTAGGTGAATTATTTGCAAATTTAGAGTTCACAACAATTGCAAAGGTTCGAATGGATCTGATTTGAGTTGAGAGGTTGACTAGGGTCTCTCCACTTTCTTTAGGAGTGAATTTAGAGTTCAAAGGGTGATTTTGGAATTTGCAGGAATCACAATGGTTCACAGAGGTTCACAGAGAAAATGAGTGAAAAAAGGTGAAAAAGGGCTTCTCGGCCTTTTTATGGAGCAACAGTTACTTTTTGCCGGAAAATTTTATGAATTAAAAATAGCCAGCTGGGTGGGTTGAGCGGGGAGGCAGTTTCCCAGGCCATCACATCGCTTATAAAGGTTGGGGGGTATTTCAAAGGGGTCACCCGATCTACTCCAGAGCATGACGTGTATCAGTTGGGGGGTCGGTGAAAACCGCTTTATCGGGTGGATAACAATCAGCCATCGAGCGCGGCCGATATGGTGGTGGACTGTTGGATGAAGGGGAAGATGACTAGATGACAGTCAAGAGAGGGAGATGTGGAGGTGATAAGAGCATGGGTTTCACGGAGGCCCGAAGCTTTAATCCCTGACGGTTTGCCATTAATTAAGACTTAATAATGAGTTTAGTTGATTGGGCGGGGTTTAATGTTGGGTTTTATTCATTTTGTTGGGATAAGGGGTAAATGTATCATTTTTACTAAAAATAATGGTTGGGGGTATTTACTTAAGGGATTTAATTAATATATGGGAAAAGGTTTTATCGAGGAATTAAATAATAAAGTTAAAAATTAATATGAAGTTGGCGGAGTCAATATACTCTTAAGTATAAATGTCTACGTAATATTTGCACACTTTATTTACATACACCTAATGCTTAGGATAAGATGTCTTTTCTGGGTTTTTTGAGTGAAATAGTACTTACATAGCGGTTTTCACTTTTCCTAGGCAAAATGATGTTTAACCTTAGGAAAAGGGGTTTTATTAGGGAAATGAGGGGGGAATAGATTTTATGAAGGGGATTCTATCACTTGATGTCCTTAAGTCATTAAGCTGAGGGTCCAGTTCCACCAAAATTAGGAGAAATGCTCTGGGCCTCTTTGACTTGAAGGATTTAAAGTGCTAGAGCATATTTGTGAATAGGAAATTAGTATGTAAGGGGAAAAATGAATGATGGGGATTTAATCACATTAATTTGTAAACCTTTTTCTTTGCTTCCATAATTGATCATACATATTGAAATATGAGTCTAGGCATGATGCATGTATTTTGATCCAATTAAATTTATACTTCAGCAACCTTTCTTCTTCTTATCCATTTCTTGCCCTAACATGTTTTCTTCATTTCTTTGGATGCATTTAGGCTAGAAAACCCTTATTCTATATTTTCTTTAGTAAAACAAACTATCTATTTCTAACCTTATACCATCCAAGGACTAAAATTAAATTGATGAGCTCCTTTTATTTTCTCTACCTATCTAATGATGTGCCAAGATTAAACTGTTTGGTTAGATTTTATTCTCTAACTATAAACATAAAATTCAAAGCATGATATAATCAAGATTGAACAATTTGATTACCATGGATTGTGGCATGAATAACAAGCTACACACAATCATTATTATGCATAAAAGTAAATAGTAGTGGCATTTAGATTTGCTCACTTTCATAGTCTCTTTTTGTTTTTTTGGGGTTCATATATTTTCATTTTCTGACCTTTTCTCATTCTTTTTGTCCTTTGATTTTTCTTTTAGGACATACCCTCTTTACATTTTTTAATTTTTTCATATGGAAAACATTTGTAGAAAGAAAAGGTATGTACAATATTACAAGGCTTAACCTTAGTCATTCAAAATTATGACTTGTATTGGTATAGGAACCTAACACTCCTAATTCCTCTTTCTTCTTTATCCATTTGTTGCACCTTAGCTTCCTCCTTTCTTTCTCTTTCCTTCCTAAGCCATTGATATTCTTTCAACTTCTTTTGTTTAATACATATTAAAACAACTCAGAAACATATTGCAGTAAACATAGATACGAAACTAGACAAAAATATTGGTGGAAAAAGGTTGAAGCCTCATGTATTCTCTCTCAGCTTCATTTATCTTTATTTTCACTCTCATCAAAATAATTGAATGTAATGTTACAAATAAATAGATGAGAGACAATGTCTCAAGATAGTGCATTCTATCTTAGACACTTCTGGTTGAGATAATTTCTCCTTTGGTTGAGATAATTTCTCACCAGACACACATCAATATAGGAGTTACCTAAAATAACTCCTATCTTAGAGGAACGACCCAAGAGTTAGGCACAAATTCCTAACTTTGAATATTTAATTAATTTATTTATTTTTTGGATTTATTATTTTTTTATGAGAGAGGCTAACATTCCCCCCTTCAATGATAAATCCAAAATAAGAACGAGGAACCATCTTCCAAGTTCTCATGTTGATCCTCAAAAATATTCCCTGAAAAAACCGCCAAATATGGATGCTGAAGAAACTGGAATATGAAGAGACTGAGTCAGCTGCATGACTGATTCATCTCGGAAGGACGCTTGACAACTCCATCATGTGCCAAGCCACTATCCTTTCCCTGAAAACAACATCCGGTGTCCACTGACACAATTTGATGAATGCCCACTAGTGTATTTTCTGACGATAAGTGCCCACTGGCTGAAGATGTCGAAAAACAACTCAATGTTGCTTTTTCTATGATGAAAGCTGCTCACTGTTTCTTTGTTGTTGGTCACCCACTGATGAATTTGTTGATGATCACTGCTAATGAAAAATGCCCACTGGCTGATGAAGATGCCCACTGGCTGCTTCGCTGATGTTGTCGAGACTTTTAGTCAGACAACCACTTGTCAATTTCATTGACATTTCCCCCCTTTGTCCGCTGAAAGGAGAGACAATATTCTCCAAAATATATCTGAACTCCCCCTCGTCAGGTGTAGGAGAGTTTCACTATTGTACTCCCTTGTTCAATTGCATGAGAGTACCATCATCGGTTCACTGCTAGCTGCACTATGTGTGATTGTAGTCGGTTGTAGAACTGAGACAATCTTTTGACAGTGGATGACCATTCCCAAGGATCGATCCATTCATAATGTATCGTCAATTTGGATGATTTTTGTTGGCTGTGACATTTTTCTGAGGAATGATTGGGCTTGCCACAATGGCAACACAGATGGAGATCAAAACATTGATCTTCCATATGACTGGCTCTTTGACAATGAGAGCATTTTGGTTGAACATGAACTTCAGGTTGCATGCAATTATGTTTGTCTACAATTTTCTCAGAACCTTTTGAGATGAGTTGGTCAAGAAATCTTGCACTCACAAACTTAATTGGCTTGGAATAATCTGGGATATGTAAGTTGGTGTCATCAGTGACATATCCTAAGCCTCATCGATTCTTGTTATTTTGAATCTCTTCCCAGGGCTTGATGATGGGTTTGAAAGAAATTTGAATTTGATCATGAAAAACTTCGACACTTGAAGTTGTTTGGATGAGTGATTTGGAATCAACATCTTTATCTTCATCTGTAT
>APFE030906171.1:74276-120122 GCA_000404065.3 Pinus taeda | reverse complement strand
GAACCTTGTACAGTTTTGACACAAATTTCTTGAATGAATACTCACGCTCGCTTGCAGGAGATGTGAACTTGTTGTTTGCTTCATTTGGAGTTAAAACTCATGGACTCACTTGATTGTTCTTTAAAGGAAGGGTGTCGAACACTGTCGAAAATGCACCCAAAAAAGCTTACAATGATTTCAATGATTCACTACAATGAATTCAATTTGACTCAATTCAAGACTTGGGTGTCGGTTTCAACCGAGAATGCACCCTTACAATTCAATGTAGTTTGAGTTTGATTACAAGTTCAATAATGTTGATGTAGACTATGCGCTGAAATGTTGAAGTTTGGAAATTCATTAACTTGATTGTAGTGATGTAGACTTTGCTTTGAAATGCTGGAGTTTGCAGATTCATGAACTTGATTGTATTTGAGTGAATTTGTTTGTCGAGGTAGAATGCTGATGTAGTTTTGATCTTGCAGCTATGTGTTGTGCTTGCTTTATGTATGCGATATTAAATGAAATTATTGATGTGTGACAACTAGACACAGATCAAAAAGCAAAAACATGAAGCCATAAAACACATGCGCCATCAAACGCACACAGTGTACCTTAGATCCCCTCAATTTCGGTCGGATCTAGTACACAATCACCACAAATAATATGCCTTTATTGAGTATTGAGATCATCAACCTTTCATATTTTACAACATTGCCATGAAAGCGTTCTCAAACAATGAGAATTTGACACTCACAAATTTGGAAGAAAATGCATTCAAAAACCTAACTCAACCTCCTATATCAATGAGCTCTCCTTTGAAAAATCTATCACTTCAAACATTCCAAAAATTAAAGTAGCCTTATACAATAATCCTCTTTCCTATTCACTCCTTATATCTCCCAAAATTATCCACCACTTATCACTCCAAAAAGGTTTTACAAATTTAAAGTCACACCTTATCACTCCATTACGAAAACAACCCTTAAAAGAATTTCATGAATTGCCTTTTAAAGAAGTGAATTAAAAAGTGAACAAATTTCATGAAGTTCCTTTTTGAATGAAGTGAATTAAAAAGTGAACTTTATGGATTCACTTTTAAAAATGAAAGATCTCCTTTAACAAAGTCAAATCACATTTTGTTTTTTAAATTTCATGTGGAGAAGTTATGTAGAACAACATAAAAAAATTCAACGCACATCATTTTGGTCATTTTGCGTGGAGAAAAAAATTACCAATTCGAAATTGTAAGTGAAGACTGCCCTTTAACCTAGCTTAATGCACTGAAAACCTCCGAGCTGGCTCAATGCACAAACAAATGCTCAGGACACTACAGTAGCCACACCAAGAGCAGAACTCGACTTCATGCTTTCACACCTTGGCTAGTCCTCATGTGATTCTCAAGCTATAAAGAACTTTGTGCAAAATGATGGTCGATATTTTTGGAATTCTGTTTCGCTAGCTGGCTCCACATGCTTCACGCATTGGGTGTGCCTTCATGTTTCTGCACAGAAATATCTATATCTGCAAAGTGTTGAGTTGCCAAATCACCAATCGCCAATTGAGATAGCACAATTGAAGGCTATAAGAGAAGCACAGTATCTACAGCTAATGATACCACCACAAATGCAAGGTAGTTAAAGACAAGATTCAACAATCCAAAAAATAATGCTACTATATCTGTTGTTCATAAAAATCAACACCGGTTCTTGATCAACAAAGCAGGCCTAAGATTTGTGTGATCTGCTATTAGTGAAAAGGGAGATCTACATAAATATTGAAAAAATTTGGTTCTGAGACCTCAAGCGTACAATTGAGTGACCTCTATATCACTCACGGCTAATATCCTTCTGGCAAGCTATATAAAAAAGAATCTTGAACTTTTTGAGCATAGCAGATCCACCATGCTTCGGCTCAGCTTCCTTCAAATGATTGATCTGTGTCAGAAACATATTTGTTTGTTGTAGGTACATGCTCAAACTGAAACAAAGAAATCATGGGTCTTTTACTCAGAGATGTCGAATATTTAAGCAATGGGAGTTCAACTGCACTTGTTTGGGGTGCTACTCCTCAGCCTTGAGGCGATCATCGAAAAAACATTGTCAGAATCTTCCTAGTGAAATCTGCAAGGAAAAAAAACAAATAGAACTGTTTCCTATCCTTCTCGTTAGCAATGGAAACCTCGAGTCTTGACCATTAATGATGAATTTGGACTGCTCTCAAAGCGACCATTTGAATGATTTTGAAGGAAAAATGATGGAAATGAATTTCTTGATGGCAACACCAAGCAACGATGGGATTTTTCTATCAAGCCGACTTACAAGGTTGATTATCTCAAGGCTGGTGACCAGGTAACGGAGGCTTGCAGGTTTTCCAATGGTGAAAAAAAAAACAGTTGGGCTACAGAGCAAAGGAACACTATTGCACTCCATTCATCCGCATTTTGCGCAAAGCCCGAATGCCATTGCAACAAGGGAAGCCAATCCACGTTGTACGCCGTCGGGCTTGATCATGATGAAAGACTGCTCCATGATGAAGCTGCTGAGTTAAAACAACAAGCAAATACTAAGGTTTCTCCACACGGCCAAGGACACAGTTCACACTAACACGCAGTTTGAAGGCTTCAACTCGCTTCAGGTTCTGTGAAACACACAGTCTATGCATATATAACTTGCAAATTCAAACAGGCATCTAACCAAGCTTTGATACCCCATAATACATATTAAAACAACTCAGAAACATATTGCAGTAAACATAGATATGAAACTAGACAAAAATATTGGTGGAAAAAGGCTAAAGCCTCATGTATTCTCTCTCAGCTTCATTTATCTTTATTTTCACTCTCATCAAAATAATTGAATGTACTGTTACAAATAAATAGATGAGAGACAATGTCTCAAGATAGTGTGTTCTATCTTAGACACTTCTGGTTGAGATAATTTCTCCTTTGGTTGAGATAATTTCTCACCAGACACACATCAATATAGGAGTTACCTAAACTAACTCCTATCTTAGAGGAACAACCCAATAGTTAGGCACAAATTCCTAACTTTGAATATTTAATTAATTTATTTATTTTTTGGATTTATTATTGTTTTATGAGAGAGGCTAACATTGTTTTCTTTCTTGGTTGCTTCATTTTCTATTTCCCTCCTTTTAGTAACATTTTTATCTTTGGAATAGTTTCCCTTTTATGAATATCCAACAATAGGTTCAACACCATTAATCCTCTAAGGGCCATCTCCTTTTTCTATTTTTCCATTACCTATACAACATTATAGTAGTTCTTGATTTTCTCTTCATCTTTGTTGGTGTTTGATGTGTATGGCCATCTATATTTTAAATAAGAGCAGTGAGTTGCCACTATTCTTCTACAATCATATTTGTGGAAATTGATTTCTCCAAATTTTAAGCGTTGTAGGTATGTTGCTTCGATTTCAATTTCTTTATAACTTTTTACATAGTAAATTCGTACATAGAATGGGTAGGTAGGTCATGTTTCTTTCTTCATTTGAACCAACATACCTACCTCTCGTGTTCTCACTTGGTATGAAACTTCCTCTAAAATTTATTTATCTGTGATGAAGAGTGGGAGTTGATATGGAGACTTTTATACACCAAACACCTTGAAGTATGTGGCATCAGGCCGTGTGAACCAATTTTCCACGTCATGCAATGTTGGCTTGGCATGACCAAACATTCAAGGCACTTCACGATCAAAGTGAATATGAAAGAATAGTGACATGAATCCTTCTACTATTATCGCATAAGATGATGTTGTAGCAACTACAACCACCCTCCAAAATTTTTCCTTAGCTTCTTTTTGGAGCCTCCCTAATGACCATCCTCAGCAACATGTCTTGCACTGTCAAGCACAATAGATTCGAATGCTTCATAGAATCTTGTCAGCTTGTGCATACAAGTTTGTTCCACTTCCTTCACAGGTTGATTTCCCAACTTAATGTCTATTGCTGGTTGAGTAGCTCCCTCTGGGAATTGCGTAATTCTGGAGTGGAACCAGGCTTTCCTCAAGAAATTGTGCAAACCCAGCTAGGCTGTAGAATTGTGCAATTCTTCCTGAAAGCCTTCCTCTAAAAAATTGGGCAACTCATTCCAGGACAGCTGCTCATCCCAGAAATTGTGAAATTCTGGGCAGCAATCACTTGCTTCTCCCATAAATTGCATAATCCCTCCGTGACAGCCAACCGAGTAGCCAACAAAAATTGTGCCAAATATAGCAAGGGAGCCTATTGGGCTTAGAAATTATGTAATAGAGTAAGACAAGATTCCTTGAGAAAAATTTGAGGTCTGACTAGGACAACGTCTCAACCCAAAAATTGTGCAATCCTAGGAGACAGTCACCTGTTCCTCCAAGAAACTGCGCAATACAATTAGATAGGCTTCCTTGAGACAATTTCAAGCTCTATCCCAAGACAGCTTCTCAGCCTTGAAATTGCACAATCCTAGGAGATAATCATGTGTTCTTCCCAGAAATTATGCAATCGTTCTCGGAGAGCCATCTCTACTTAGCCCAGAAATTGCCCATATTTTCATCCTAGGCCCACAGACCGATGCATGTGCCTTTAGGTCGATAGGTTCCCTTTGGGATCGAGAAAATTGATTTGCATGCATGGACTGCTTCTCCCAAGGCATCATGAAAAGGTATCCTTTGCTTTAGGGATCCATTTTTAGCAGCCCAGGGTTACATGCAACACAAATTCTAGAAACCTCCCGCCAAGTGTCGCTTTTCTTAGATTTGTGGCATGTGTGTCACAACTTTGATTTTATAAAAACTCATCAACCAGATGCTGCAGAGCTCATTCCTCACATTGACCTTGCAACTTTGATATCCCGCATTGCATCTAGGAGTCATCATCACATTCAACTCAATTGTTTTGGGGTAAGCCCGCTTTTCATATCTCGCACTGCGTTTCTGTAGCTTTCTGTGTTTTTCTTCGTGTGAGTGTCATCTACTTGATTGCAGTGAGTGATTTCTATTGTTTTGATGTATGTTAGCTTGTAGAACACCATTAAAGTTTTCGTTCACATCTCACTATTGTCACAAGCAGGGAAAATTTTGAGAACCCCCCCTAAATTTATAAATATAATAAATGGGCGAATCTCCATGGTATATAGGAAAAATGCTAGGCGATTTTATCAATAATATAATATGTATATATAATTTTTTAGCGAATCTGTCACCAGGCATGGCGAGTATTTTACTCAATTATAAAATCTTGTAAGATCTTAGTATTATCATGGGTTATCATAAACTTGGAGCTTAAAAATTACTATGTTGGTTTAATTCCCCCATTTAAATAGGCGACATTCCAGGTGAATACAATGGTCCATACCATGTGCCATTTTGGTAATGGGTCAATACCATGTGCCATTTTTATTCTTATTAATACTAATATTAGGGTTAATAATGTTTTTTTGCATGGTATTAATAACAATCTAGTCCATGGTATTTGTCCCATAGTATTTTTCCCATAGGTTTCACCTAAATATAACATATTTTTTGAGTGTTCGTAAATATAAGGTGACTTATGGAGTAAATATAAAAAAATGTTTTATTTGTTTACGATACCTCTCGTTGATTTATATTTTTATGAATTTACCATACCTCGTTTACAAATATGGTATTTGGCTCATAGGATTCACTTAAATAAAACCTCTTTCTTGAGCCTTCATAAATAGAACGAGGGACTTCACTTATATTTTTATTTGTTTACACCCTTGCATGTATATAAGGTGACTTATGGAGTAAATATAAAAATGTTTTATTTATTTACCATACTTCTCATTTATTTATATTTTTATTAATTTACCATACATTTTTTATAAATATGGTATTTGGCCCATATGATTCACTTAAATAAAACCTATTCTTGAAAATGGGCGAATGGAAAGTTGTAACTCCTAAGTTCAAGGGCTAAATTTACCTTTTTTACCCTCTCCCTTAAAATAAGGTGGCCTATTTGAGGTGATTTGTAAAAATGTACTATGATACAAAATATTCTCCCACTAAAAATTTAAAACCCCTTAATTTCGCAGAAGGGCCAACATTCGCCCCTAAAATTTTCTATGGTCACAAACATGACACTATTTTTGCAAGAACAATCATCGCTACGGCGACTCGCTTCACACACATGCATAATTTCCCATTTCTGAATCTTGCACTTTTTGTTTGCATATATGATCATTCACTCTTGTTTGCACTCATCTCATCATGCATTCATATTTCTCATGTTTTCAGTCACCCATTAGCCAGTCTGGGCTACCTTAGCTCCTACTATGACTTGCCTAGCCAGCACTATGCATTTTCGGAAGTGTAGGCTCTACCTTCCTTCCAAAAATTGGACAATTTTGGCCCAGAACAAACCTCTAGCCTTCCATTGTGCAATTCTTGGAGGTAGTGTCCTGTTGGCCCTAGTAACTACACAATCTAGTTTTCTTGTTGCATGTCACTGTTGATTGAAATTGCACATTACACAGTTTCAATCCTCAACAAGCTAGGATGGACTGTGCATTGCACAGTTCCTAGAGTTAGTTAGCCTCCTGACAGCCTGAGTTGCGCCTTGCATAATTTTGGTAGTCAGTCTCCCAACCTCCTAGTGGAAATTGTGCAACTTTCATGATCAATCACACAGGTATATTGCAAGTTAGTCCTCAAGTTTGTTTTGATTTTCGAATGACATATTGATTTCCATGAGTATTGTTATGTCTCCAGGCATCACATGTGTTCTTCTGTCTCTCAGCAGCACAAGTACAACGACATTCAGGAGAGCAGAGTCAAAGGACATAGTTGAGCGCATAATGGGAGTTGCATCCAAGCAAGTGTTTATGAGCTGGCCTACCTATTAAGACATCAAGTCATTCGTAGACAAGGACATTAAGATAATATGGCGGCAACATTACAACAAGTAGCACAATTAGAAGCAGTAAAAGGTAGCATACCTGAACACAACGAATGCAAAAGGAATTTTGTTGACAACACAGAGGCAGAACAAATTTACAAGCTCAAGCAGATCCACTTGTGCTGAAAGAAGCTTTGGACACTAAGTCTATGAGGTGACGACGTGACATGAAGATTACCCGAGGGAAGAGAAATAAACAAAGAAGGAGTTGCATGTGCTAAAGTGGCAACTCAAGGAAAAACAAGAGCTGCAAAGATGAGAGAATGAGTTGTAGCAGGAACCATATAGTAGGGGGTGCAACATGCATAGACGAATGAAATTGCATCCACACAAGTTATGGATCCATCCTAGCCACTGGCACGAAGAAGAGAAGCTGAGAAGTGTTGTGGATCACATGTAATGGAATTCAATATCATGCATGTCATTGTGCACACACATACAAACCCACCCATTTGGCACACTCACCAAGGTGAGGACAAGAAGAAAGTCTGACTGGAGTTGAACATGTACTTCGACAAGTTGATGCATATGGTCACCAACACACACTTGGGGATCAACATAGACACTTTGCATTAGTTTTTTGCTGATCTAGACACACTGAAGACGATGATGTGCATGGTATCAAAAGAGTTAGACAGAGGGGCCATATCAGTCTACTCGGATGCAATGGAGGCAAGACTTCACTTTCAGCAGGATGTCATCATTGAGCACACCAACACCATCATGAACGACCAAGCTTGGCATCAGATCGCCACCTTCAACCATCACAAGGATGTCAAAGAGTTGATATCAGTATAATGGCCTGACTATTAGTGATGCCTTGCATGGCTTGCTCTAGCCATTTTGTCTCACATGGGTACATGTGTACATTATATGTAACGTCTTGTCAAGTAGAAGTTCAAGTATCAATAATTGAATGTAACAGTCATAGAGTAGTTGAAGAATCATGAGGATAGATGAACGATCACAAAGGGGAATGTCAAGGGTCACCCCACCCTTTTCTATATATATAACCTCATAACTCATTGTAAAGGATTTTTGGTAGACAAGCTTCCAATAGGAGTATCTTAGAGAAAGCTTGGACATCATTTTAACGAGCCTTAGCTTCTCCACTGCATAGATCTAGTATATATCTTTGGAGGAGCACGGGACAGTGACTGTAATGTTTTGTTGTCAAAACTAGTAGTTGGTCATGGGCATATTTTATGACTAGAACTTACACTTCTTAATATAACAAAGCCAACACATTTCATGCATATGTCATATTGTATTTCAACTATCTTGTTTACTCTAAATGATATATGTATCTATTTGCTTACGCATGCATGTGTAGCTATTTTCTGTCTATGTATGTATAAATCTTACTGAAATGTGTTGTTGGTTTAACCATCACTTTGGATTGCTAGCTTACTTGCCTTCCATGTTGTGATGCATCTTTTCTCGTGTGTTTCCTTCTTAACTATGTGCTATCATAGGTTTCCAAGGGGTGCACTCACCTCACCCTCCGCATGTTAGAACTACTCATGCACCTTCATTGACTTGCTACATATGTCACACCCTTGCTACCAATAGGGACATCTTGCTTGCCTCTGTGTGAAACTATGGTTAAGGAGATACCGTACGACCCACTGTTGGGACTTCTACACCAAATGGTCTAAGGTATAATTGGAACTTCTAAACGGGGAGATTCCCTAACATGTTGGTGGGTCCAGCATTGTCAACATTTCTGGCACTATAAGGAGGGCCAGGTGATAAGCAGTGTCTTCTTGTCCTATTTTGAACCTTTGTACATCTATCATGGATTTTGTTACACTTACCCCTCCACGATTTTTTTCACTTGCCAAACCTCTCAACATTGTGAGGGAGTTTTTGATCTCTTGCACAAATTCACGTACGATAGTGAAGGTGAAGTAGCCTATCCTTTGTTCTTACAAGACTTCCTTGTCATGCTTGACAAGGAAGATGGATGTTGTGATGTGGAGGCCAACTTGTTGCTTGCATACACACTTTGCGAATCCCCACTACGGTGGTGTTGCAGCCTACATGCTGACAATGTGCACTCACTCAATCATTTTTGTGATCTCATTGAAGATACTCTCCATCATTCTAATCCATAACATCTTGACCAAGAACTGTTACAACAACGGAAGTCCCCACATGAATTGCCTATGGATTTTTGGCAGCACATCCGTGTGTTATGGTTCCAAGTTCTAAAAAGCTAGATGAAATTTCCTTATCTTTGGGATAGATTCAAATATTGTCTTAACAAATTAGTCAATCCCAAGAATAATATTGAGCCCATGCCTTGCTCAACATACTTCAGTGATGGAGCTGTGCAATCACATATGGATACGGTCATTGTCACTAGTGACTATCCTCCGCCCCCTCATCAAACAAATCCACCACTACAGAGTGATGCGGGAGAACAAGCACACACATCTGTTCAAGTGTCACATCCTCCCAACATCACTTCACTTAATTTTAATGCAAATTGGGTTGTGAGACCATTGAGTTGTCACATGAATTTTGTAACTCAACCTCTATCTTCATACTTGGATGATCCTCCAAATGATACTCTCTTGTGTTCTTCCATTCTGAACTCTACACTTGTTGTGAATGAGGATCAAGCCATCAATGGAGTTGGTGTTGCAAAACCATCATGCTTTGTCATTCATGAAGAGAATGACTAGGAGCATGAGCATCAACAGTCAGCAAAGGATGACTCCCTTCTGTTCGAGCCTCCTCCATCTTTGTCGACATCTTTGGTGAACCTACCATCCATGATTTCGCATGTGTATCTCCATCTATAGATGCACCCATTTTCGATCATTCGTAGGACACACCAGATGTTAGGTCATCGTCTGAAAATAAAGAGGATAGATTATTGATTGAAAATCCACTTGACTTTTCATTTTATTTTTCCAGAAAGATGGAGGGTGAATTTTTCCACTTCTTACCTACACCTTTGCTTGATTCATCAGATCATGAGGATGCTGATGAAATCATTTATTTTATTGATTGTAGCCGTCGTGGTCAATTTACTCCTATATTCAATCATGATGATGATTCTATTGCAGTTGATTTTTCGAAGACACTTGTTTATGTTGATCTATCTATCGACAAAGTCAAAACCCCCACAGGCTGTTGAGGTACTTCAGCCTGAGTTGGTGGTTATGTTAGGCCCTCATTGTCCTGAGGTTGGTTTCACTTCCAATCAGGAAATTGTTGAAACACCCAAGGCTCCTCATCACTCATTTGTATCCATTGAAGATCAATCTCACACATAGATCATGCTTCCTCCACTCGAACTACACAATCCTATTTCTTATGCATTGGAGGAATCTTACATTGCAAGCACACATCCATGATGCAAGTTGTCTTTATTTCTTTCGTTTTATTTCATGTCACAGTCAAGAGCATGCGTATGCCTCACAGCCACACGTAGTGTCACACATCACTGTGATAAGTCTACGGACTGTATATCATGCACTTGCACTCATCTATGTCCGATGAACACTTTTAGACTTGGAGTGTGCTTTTCTTCATTATTATATCTTTCATGTTTGCTAGTTCACACAACTATGTTGTTTGTGAACCATGCCTTTAACATGGGTTGACCAATGTTTTACTATGTAAAAATAAAGCATTTGTAGATCTCTCTAAAATCTTATTTTTCATTGTGCTTAAAGGAGTTGTAGCCTCACTCGGATTTGGGTGTCTACTCTAATAATTAATGTGATTAGATGGTCAGCCGGCGGACGGAATGTCCATATGGTTGCCAGCGTCATCCCCAACACCAACCTCATGTGAATTCATCACACCATGCAGAGGACATTAAATGAATCTGAAGGCCAAGACACCTCCACCACCCTCATAGCCATGGTCCCTATAGAATAGAATGCAATTCCTCCCTTGCTCCATTGAGTCTGCCCTCCACAGGCTACAGAACCTTACACTCATACTATGACCGGTAGCCGATGTTGGTTGCTTCCATGCCTTGATCTTGGCAATGGATTTCATTTCTTGCACTCCAGCCTTTGTATCTTAGAGCATGCCCAAACCTCCCCTACTCACCCTCCACATCGAAACTCATTCAATCCCTTTGCTGTCAACCTAACTCTTAATTCTGCTATGGCACACATCAGGCATCATATGCACAGCAGGTGTGGCGGAACCCGGGGAGACATCATCCAGACTCTGACTTCAACTAGCTTAGCCACCATTTCCGCTAACTCCTCCACCAATATGCTCAATCCTCTTAACTTCCTCTTGATGCTACCCAAATACCAGAAGTGGCAGGGGTTGTGCCAGATTCCAAGCCACTAAAGGTTGGGACATCGCCATTCACTTAGCGGATTTCCCTCTTCCACCATATCCTACTCCCCACAACACTCAGTTCCGTTTCTGCAACACCTTAAACTGGCCTATAATCATTGCTACTATGACAATTTCCTTCTCAGAAGAGACTGAGTTGCAAGCTCCTCTGTTTGGGCACAAGGACAAGTAGAGCAGAGAGGCTTCAGGCAGCTGTGGCATTAGCATTCCTGGCAATAGGCAGCATAATGAAGCAAAGCGGCTCTGCATGGCAAGGCTATAGCTAGTGGTCCACCAGTAGAGGAAGGAAAACATAGTGACACAAGGGCATCATGTAGCAGAAAAACGACAGTTCGGAAATGCAGATGGGTGCAGGTGCCACTGAAGAGGCTCCTGCAACTCAGGGTCATGGTGTGTCTGACGTAGATGATGACTGGTACCAATTCACGTGTTGAATCAAAGAGGAACTAGCCCTAGAGAATCCATAATCTTCACACGTGGCAACCAATTATCTTCTCATTTGCTAGGTCGATGTGTCTAAGTTTGAGTAATATTTTTAGGTTAACTGTTTTTGGTTCTAAGCATGCACTATCTCTCTATATTTTTTGGAGAAACAATGCTTACCCATGTATGGGTTCTTTATGGTTTAATGGACTAGTTTCCCCTATGTTGGGGCAGTCCTAAACAGACAAATTCATTTTCTGGTGATGATTGATGCTCAATAATTTTGGGGTCAAGCCTTTCTGTAACTTCTTTTTTGTATTATATCAATAGAACAATATTACTTAAAAAAAAAAAGGAGTTGCAACTTCGATGTACTTGAAGATGTATTTTTTTTTATGAAATAGAAATCATATAATATTATTGCACAGTAATTCAGAAATCTTTAAACATTATTTTTATTGAGCATTACTCTGTGTTTTTTGGCAGTGCGATAAATGTTTTATTTTACCTCTTACTTTTCTGTCATGGCTTTCTATACCCAATGAAAGCGTTGTGTAAGGTGGAAGTAATAAATGTGGAAATCTGAAATGATGAAGCATATTTCTATAGTGATGAAGGTAGCAGACGAGGATGACACTCGTCACATAATAAATGAGAACTTTCAAGAGGAGTATGATGTAGGACCATGATGATAAATATAAACTAAAGATCAGTGAGAGTCAAGTAACTGTTGAATGTGAGAATTCCAATTATAATTCAAGGGTGGAATGTGGTTTCTACAGTGTAGTGCAAGTGGTGCTATATTGTTTGGGCATGGCATTCAGTTGAATGGAAGACCATATTTGTATAAAAGGATAGATATCATGCCTAAAGGGGGCACAAAAGTATGGGATCATAGGAGTGTTCGCATGGCAGAGGGCATAGACAACAGGCCTGACACCTTTCTTTTTTCCGACGTGCCATTATTTCTCTGAGTGTAATCAGACCTGAGTTGCCTTCACGAAGTAATGTTCTAGTTGTTTGATTCCAATAGACAGATCAAAGATTCTCTGTATGGTACTAAGTTTTATGATGTATATCGATTTTCCTAGTTAAGTAAATTTCCTTTTGGGATTAGAAACAAGGTAGTCTCTCTGTTGTTGAATAGAGTCAATCATAACAACGAAGACTCTAGTGCCTCCCCTATTGTGCTACTTAATAGTGCTGATCTATAGGGAAAAATCATAAGAATTCCTCCAAATATTGTATGGTTGTTTATTAAAAAAATGCATGATTGCCCCAAAGAATTATTGTTTAAATTGAAGTTGTATTGTGGGTATGGTTTGTGATGGAAAAAAAAAACATAAACTTATTTCCATCCACATTAAAAGGTCTCACAAGAAAGTGGTTTGTGGAGTTGGAAGGAGATCCCAATAGAACATAGAAATAAATGTGGAAAACATTTTTATGTAAATATAAAGGTTATTCCAAAATAATTTAACCATAGGAAAAAATGCACTAGTGATATTTATATGAGAAAAGAAAAGCATGAAAATTTAGAGGCCACATATATTCAAGTCGAGTTGTTAGTAATTTTTATATAGGGTTGAATTATTTATTTTTATTTTTTATTGTTTTTTAGTAGAGAAAGTTGAGTCTACACTTATTACCATGACAATGTCGCATTGGACCATTATATTGTTTTTCATCGATCTCAATCCATTCAAAGTGGAAAGTGGTGGAATCAATTCATGGGACCATTTTTATTGGCTAGACTCAGTTTGAGAAATGGGTTCGAAATCTTTTGAGAGCATTTTATTGCATCAAACAATATTGTTTGGGGATAAAACTTTCACAATCTAGCACCACACATTTTTATGTTATTTTACACACAAAGATCTTTCCAATGATGCAAGAATAACATCAATCAATCTCTGTGCCACGTTATGCCACTTAGAAGTTGACCTTTCTATTTTCACCACCATGATTGATTGTGATAAAAAGGACTCTATAAGAGTCTATATTGTGATGCCTCACCCAAAAACCTGAGGTGGCACCTATGTGGCAACTGGCCCTCTGACAGTTTCCCGCGCTCGTATGGAGCTTGGGCTTTGGTGAGCTTTTAATGGCACAATAACTCTGCCTCCTTCTTGAGGTGATCTCGATCACTCTACTAGGGTTCTATTGTGCAGTCTTCGTGGGTTGCTTGGTCATTGTTACCACTAGTTTTTCTCTACTCCTTAACTGGTTCCTTCCGCCGATGGTAATGTCCTTCTACCTTCTGCCATTTGCTGGTTTTGTCGCGAATCTGGTTCTATCTTTGGGCAATGTAAGGATGTTGTTCCGATGAATTTGGTGGTTGCTTCTTGCGTGGTTTCATGAAATGATGCTGAGCTTTGTGACTGTCCTAGGTATGCAGTTTGTTTCTGTGAATTTAAATGGTTTGCTGAATTTATTAGTTCATTTCTGCCACGTTTGTTTGTGACTACTATTGGTGTTCTTGTCAGGACTTCAGCCCGACTTCCCTGGAAATGGCTCAGTTCTCACGCAAGGTATCCTCTCTATTCTGGTTTCTGACCGCCTCTTTGCTCTTCTCCCGCTAATAGTTTCACTCCTTGTGAGCAACTAGGGTTTCGTGGCTCTGTGGTTGTGACTCGAACACTGTCGGTTCTAGGTTCGACTATGAAACCTGCCCTCCACTTCAAGTAACCTTCGGGGTATTCTTCTGTGTTCCTTCTTTTAGTTTGCTCCTCGTATACTAGTTATGTTGCCTCTCTAATCGTTGTATGTTTGTTGTGTAGGTGGTTCGCTCCTCGGTGGTGGTGGCGAGGGTTTGGTTCTCGACGGCTTCTGCTCCTTCACTCCTCTGTGTTTGTTGCCACTTGAATCAAGTAGTGTCTTTCCTACTTATTTTACATAGTTTGTATAGGTTGGTTTTATAGAGACGTAGTCTCGTTATGTTGGTCCTCAATCCTATTTCTCCGTCAGAAATTCTGGGTCCTCTGTCCTGTCCGTCTGTTGAAAGTTTTTCCTGGGTCACGAAAACCCTTGTTGGTCTGCAAGGGAATGTCTGAGGACTGTTTTGGCGATCGTATATTTTTTTGGAAGGCATTATGCCTTAGGCTTTGAAACTATGTTGGGTTACAGGATATAGTCTCTAGTTGTAACGAATATTTATGTAATATATGTGTATATATTTATAGAAAATGATGAATCATCCATTTGTAAGAATTTCAATGTATTGTTTTTGTAAAATACATGAATGATTTCGCCAACAGTCTTTAGTTGCCTGATATGATGCACAACCTCGTTACAGTATCTCAATAGTTAATTTCGTACACAGTACCAATCATTCATATTTAAAAAAGTTGGTTACTTGAAATGCTTCCTTTTATTGTTTAAAATAAAATGTTATGTTAGAGGTTTACATTATCTAGTATCTACTCTCCTTTTTTGGCAGCAACCCCAGCTTATTGTTCTGTTTGTGTATTTAAGCTGTTGGTGGCCTCATTATGTTTAGGAAGTACTTGCAGTTACAATTTTACAGTTACATTCCTTTTTCTGTTTTGCAAGTATTAACCTATGAAGACCACTCTCTAATCTATTTACGTTTTAAAAAAATAAAAATAAAAGTAACGACTTTGGTTGTGACAGCCTTCTTGGAAAAGCAATAATAAAAAAAATTCAAAAGTATTTTTTTTCTAAAAGAAAACTTGAAACAACATATCCAGCTATCGCCTCGATAACTCGATGCGCCTGCATCAGGATCATGGGGTGAATGAGTCCCATTGCTCCTGTCCATGAGCTCTTCGATCGAATACCTAGTGCTTTGGATCTGTTTGGCATCCAACCAGGCGTTGTCCTCAATTGGATGGTCCTTCCACTTAACCAAGTACTACAAGTACTCCTTTCAGCATGCGCGCGTAGCTACCTCTTCGAGTATTTGGTCAATCTCCAAAGGCTTGGGTGGTGGCATCTATTTGATCCATGTCTCTGTCTTTTCGTCTCCCTGGGTATCCTGAGTGTGTCCTGTCGAGTTATCCTCCATTTTAGCAGAAATATAAGGTTATAGGTCTGCTACATTGAAAATGGGTGAGATCCCAATACCCGGGGGTAATTGCAGTTCATATGCATTGGCAGAGAATTTCCGTAGTATCCGACAAGGCCCTATCTTTTTCAATTTAAGCTTGTTGTATTCTCCTTTAGGAAATCTCTCCTTTCGTAGGTGTGCCAATACCAGGTCTCCTACATTAAATTGCACTTCCTGTCATTTTAAATCTGCCCTCTGCTTATATCTTTGGCTATTGTTCTGTAACTTGGCTTTCACCAGTTCATGAAGATCGTTAAACATTCTGGTAAAATCTTCTCCGTCAGCACTCCTCCATTCCAATCGACCCAAATCTCGTAACTCATGCACTACATGAGGGTGCATGCCATATAGCATCTAGAAAGGGCTTCTACCTGTACTCCTATTGGGTGAATCGTTATAAGCGAACTCCTCCTGTGCAAGTACGTGAACCCACTGTCATGAATTTTCTCCAACTAGACTACATAGCAAATTTCCTAGACTTTGGTTTACTACCTCCATTTGTCCGTCAGTTTGTGGATGATAAGTTGAGATGAAGTTTAGTTTAGCATCTAATTGTTTCCACAAAGTCTGCCAAAAATGGCCAGTAAACTTCACGTCCCTATCCAAAATAATTGACTTGGGTAAGCCATGCAGTCTGACAATTTCTATAAAGAATAAATGGGCTATATGTGCGGCATTGCTGGTTTTTTTACAAGGAATAAAATGTGCCATCTTAGTGAAGCGGTCCATTACTACGGTGATCGAATCGTATCCTTTCTACATCCTCAGCAAAACCAAGACAAAGTCCAAAATGACTGAGTCCCATGGCCTGTTCGGAACAGGTAGGAGCATATACAGTCTCGTATTTTGACTATGTCCCTTTGCCATTTGACATATCTTACATCCAGCCACATACTATTGTACATCATGCCGCATATTTGGCCAATAATATAAATGACTTACCTGGTCCAAAGTCTTGTCTATGCCAAAATGTCCAGCTAGACCACCATTATGTTTCTCTTGAATTAGGTTCTCCCTCATTGAACATTCTGGAATACGTAATTGTCCTCCTTTGAATAGAAATCCTTCCTATATGTTATAATCTAACCACAAATTGTTATCTCTCAACAACGAATTCTGGCAAGCTTCATATGCTTCCCGAAAATCTGCATCTGTCTCATACAAATCTTTGAGATGTTCAATCCCAACACCTGCAATTTGCCTTCTTGTAAAATCAAACTTCTTCTACTTAACACATCTGCCACTTTAATGGCTTGTCCACTGAGGTGTTTTAAAACAAACATGAAACTCTGGAGATATTCCACCCACTTTGCATGTTTATGATTCAGCTTATGCTATTGCATGACATATTTCAAAGCAGAATTATCTAAAAAGAGAAAAAATTCATTACCCAACATGTATTGTCTCCAATGTTTCAACGCTTGCACCAGTGCATAAAATTCCTTGTCATAGGATGCATAATTCTATCTACTCTCATTTAATTTCTCGCTGAAATAGGCTACCCGTTTATCCTCTTGAACTAGTACTGCTCCAATGGCTATCCCACTGGCATCGTAATGAACTTGACAAAGTTTGTTGAAATCTGGTAACCTCAAAATGGGTCTTTCAATAATCTTCTTTTCCAGTAGCTGAAAGCTCTTTTCAGCTGACTCAATCCAATGAAAAGGTTGATTTTCCTTCTTGATGGTGTCCACCATGGGTGCATAAATCCCACTAAAATATTTTATAAACTTCCGGTCAAAACATGCTAGCCTATGAAAGCTCCATACTTCAAATAAACCTTTTGGGGATAGCTAGCTAACTATGGCTACAACCTTTTCTAGATCCATCTTTAACTCATTCTCCACAATCACGAATCCCAAATAAATCAACTCCTTCTTATAAAACGTACATTTCTTCAAATTCAACAACAATTTATTCTACTGTAATTTTTCCAAGACACACCTGACGTGTCGGAAATGATCTTCCCTAGTCCTACTGAAAATAAGGATATCATCCAAATACACAATAACGAACTTCCCCAATTATTCTTTCAGCATCTCATTCATTAAGCGCATAAATGTGCTAGGTGCATTACTCAATCCAAATGGAATGACCAACCATTCATATAGGCCCTCATTGGTCTTGAAAGTAGTCTTCCATTCGTCTCCTTCTCGAATCCATATTTTATGATAACTGATTTTTAAATCAATTTTTGAAAAATACGCTGCTCCACTCAAGCAGTCCATCATATCATCCATTCGTGGTAAAGAGAACCTGTATCTAATGGCAATCTTGTTAATTGCTCAGGAGTCGGTACACATCCACCACTCTCCTCCTTTCTTGGGAGATAAGACTGTTGGAACTGCACACAAGCTTGAACATTCCCAAATCAACCCTTTGTCCAATAATTCCTCTACCTATTTCCTAATTTCCTCATTGTCCTTTGAACTCATTCGATAAGCAACTTTGTTGGGTAAACTAGCTCCTAGGATGAAATCAATATGGTGGATGATACTCTGTTTTGGGGGCAACTTATCTAGTAAATCATTTACCGCTATATGGCTACATTCCTATAATATATCATGAATTTCCTCCAGAAAATCCTTAACTTCAGTATGAATTAGCACCTTCCTTGGCCTCCACACAATTTCAAACTTTATTTCATCATCTCCAATCTAATGTAGGAACTCTTTTCCCCCTAATAATAATGCCTTTATCCCACTACTCTTTATTGTGTCCTCTTCCTTCATGGGTACCAACATATGCTTGATCCCATCTTTCGCAAACATACAATAGTTTGTCTTCCCATTGTGCTTTACCTTCCTATCATAATGCCATGGTCTACCTATCAATGTATGGAACACATCCATCAACATAATGTCACATTTCACCTTATCCTTACACCTTCTAATATGAAATTCCACTTCACACTGCTCATCAACAAGAAGTTGATACCCTTTTTGTAACCAAGGTACTCGGTATGGTGTTGGGTGTTTCAGTCCTTTCAAACCCAGTTTCTCTACCATCTCAGTGGCTACCAGGCTATCAGTCCTTTCGCTGTAAATGATCAGTTGACAACACTTCCCATGTGATTTACACACAGTCCAGAACAGGGCTTTCTGCTGTGTCTGATCAGCTAACTCTTTAGCTGGCTTCAACAAGACTTTGTTGAACACCAAGGCCTTTGTTGTTTTAGGCATGTTCTCCACTTCTTGAGGTGGGGCCTCACCTTCCTCTAGTTGAGCAACATATGCTCCTCTTTTTCCTGCTTGATCACTCTCAAGACATTCAAAAGATCGGTGTCCCCATTTGTGACACTTGTAACACTGATAGGCATTCCCTTTGCCTCTACCATTACCTCTCCCTTGCTGGTAAGGCCTTCCCCCTCTAGTGTTACCTTCTTTATCAGTTGACCATGTGGTTTTTGAATTGCTTCCTTCCTCACTGTTGCTGGCAGTTCTGCCTCTGCCAAAGGAGTGTCCCCTTCCTTGGCCAGATCCACATCCTCTCATGGCATTCTGTCTCCTCGGGATCTTATCCTCTGCCTTTAAAGCACTTTGATATGCTTCTTCTATAGATTTGGGAGAGAGGATACTGATCTCATCTAGTATCTCCACCCGTAATCCATTCATGAACCTTGTTGTCTTTTCTGGGGTATCTTCAACATAACCTGCTCGTAGATTCACTCTATAAAATTCTTCCGTATATTCCTTCACTGTCATTGCTCTTTGTTTCAGGTTATGTACCTGTCTGTATACAGTAATCTCATAGTCTTTAGGTAAAACCTTACCTTTCATCTTGGAAATCATTCTGGCCCATGTTTTGATTGGTGGCTATTTAATATCCTTTGCTTTGCTTGCACACTATCCCACCACAGTGTTGCATGCCCCTTCAATTTTGTAGCTGCAAATCTGACCATCCTTTCCTCACTGATTTCTTCACATTCGAAGTACTTATTCAACTCACTAATCCTGTCGAATAATACTCGAGTCGATAAGCTGCCATCATAAGTTGACAGCTCAAGATTTGGTTTACTGCTTGCTAGAAAAATAGATTTTAACAATCTTATCTCTGGCCCTTCCTCATCAGACCCATATGTCGTAGCTGCAGCTTCTTCTTCATTATTGTCACCACCCTCTGGATCCATGATTCTCCCTACTTCTAGTGCTTCCAATCTGGCACTTAGGATCCTGATTTCCTCACGCAGTCCTTCATTGTCTACCCTCCGAATAGCTCTACCTCGACCCCTTCTTCTTACCTCCATAATTTTTCTTCCCTGAGGAAAGAACTACTATGATACCAAAATTTGAGGACTCACCCCAAAACCTGAGGTGGCACCTACGTGGCAACTGGCCCCCGTGACCGTTTCCTGTGCTCGTATGCAGCTGGGGCTTTGGTGAGGTTTTCATGGTGCAATAACTCCGCCTCCTTCTTGAGGTGATCTCAATCACTTTGCGTGGGTTGCTTGGTCATTGTTACTGCTGGTTTTTCTTTGCTCCTTACCTCGTTCCTTCCACCAATGGTAATGTCCGTTTTCCTTCCATTGTTTGTTGGTTCCAGTCTCGGCTTTGGTTCTGTGTCTTTGGGCAATGTAAGGATGTTATTCCTACAAATTTGGTGGCTGCTTCTTGCGTGGTTTCATGAAATGATGTTGAGCATTGTGACTGTCATGGGTATGCGGGTTCTTTTTCTGTGACTTTAAATGGTTTGCTGTATTTCCTGGTTCGTTTCTGCCATGTTTGTTTGTGACTACTGTTGGTGTTCTTGTCATGTCCTCAACCCAACTTCTCTGGCAATGGTTCGGTTCTCACACAAAGTAACCTATCTATTTCGATTTCAAACCCCCTGTTTGCTCTTCTCTCGCTAACAGTTTCACTCCTTGTGAGCAGCTGGGGTTTCGTCGATCTGTGATCCTGGCTCGAATGCTGTCAATTCTGGGTTTTACTGTGGAACACGCCCTCCGGTTCAAGTAACCTTCGTGGTATTATTCTATGTTCCTTCTTTCGATTTGCTCTCCGTATATTGGTTATGTTGTGTCTCTAATCGTTATCTGTTTACTGTGTAGGTGATTCGCTCCTTGGTGCTAGTGGTAAGGATTTGGTTCTCGACGACTTCTACTCCTTCACTCTTCTGTGTCTGTTGCCACTTGAATTGGGTAGTGTCTTTCCTTCTTACTTTACATATTTCCTATAGGTTGGTTTTACAGAGACGTAGTCTCATTCTATTGGTCATCAATCCTATTTCTCCGTCGGAAGTTCTCAGTCCTCTCTCATGTCCTTCTGTTGAAAGTTCTTCCTAGCTCACATAAACCCTTCCTAGTCTGCAATGGAATGTCTGAGGACTATTTGGCGATCACATATTTTTTTGGAAGGCATAGTGCCTTAGGCTCTAAACCTGTGTTGGGTTACATGATACTGTCTCTGGCTGCAACAAATATTTATGCAATATATGTGTATATATTTATAGAAAATGATAAATCTTCTATTTGTAAGAATTTCAATGTGTTGTTTTTGTAAAATACCTTAATGAGTTGGCCAGCAGTCTTTAGTTGCTTGATATGATGCATAGTCTCGTTACAGTCTCTCAATAATTAATTTCATACATAGTACCAGTCGTTCATATTAACAAATGTTGGTTACCTAAAATGCTTCCTTTTACAAAAAAAGAAATGTTGTGTCAGAGGTTTACATTATCTAGTATCTATTCTCTTTTTTTTGCAGTAGCCCCAGCTTATTGTTGTGTTTGTGTATTTAAGCTACTGGTGGCCTCATTCAGTTGAGGAACTACTTGCAGTTACACTTTTACAGTTACATTCCTTTCTCTGTTTTGCAAGTATTAACCTATGAAGACCACTCTCTAATCTATTTACTTTAAAAAATAAAAAATAAAAAAAATTAACTACACTTGGTGTGACAACCTTCTTGGAAAAACAATAATAATAAAAACTGAAAAGTAAAACTTTGTTCTTTAAAAAAAAAAACTTGAAATAGCGAGTTGTCACCTCCCTAATTGGATGCTCCTACATCATATTGTAACTCTGGTTAAGATTTGATGTAGTCTATGAGACTGTGTTGTATCTGGGCCACTAGGAGGAAAAGACATTCTATTCTTTTAAGATAATTTGTTCCATAGTTGGGAAAAAACAACCAAGAGGGATAGGAGGTAGAGCACAGAAAGAAGATTTGTGCACTATCACCAACCCAAAGACCATACTTCTTTATACTTCCAACTTTATTTCCACATAAAGAAATAGAGTGGAGCAACCTCACCTTTCAAGTGGGTTTTCAGACAAAAAGGTTTCCTAAAGCATATCTTGTGTTTTATGTGTGTGAGTTAATTTCCATTGGCATGCACTAATTATAGTAAAAGCTACAATACAAAAATTTAATAAAACTTATAGAATTTAGAATTACATATTTTTAATATACTATTATCAGATATTTTGTGACAAACTATCTATTGGAATATCTAAACTTTTTAGGGATTAATATCTTTGCATGTCTTATATGTTCCAAACACCTATGTACTGCTAGCAAAGCTATTTAAGAGTCTATAATATTCCATGTCATAGTTGTGGCGATGTATTTTTCTATCCAATGATAAAAATGGTGTTTTTCTTTTCAGAAATGGATTATAGATTAAATCATGGAACAATAGCTACATCAATCTAATAGCACGATTACGATAAATTTTTTGCGCAAAAAAAACTAGAAACGTTAGCATTTGACTTTGTGCTCCAGTGGATACCAATTTAACCCATGCACAGTTTCTAAGTCATCTTCTAGTCGACAAACTTTACAGTCCATCATATTCTGCAGAAATTGGTCCTGCACCAGAACTGGTCGGCCAGTCACGACATCCTCCGTTATATAAAAACATTAACCTATGCACACTTTCTAAGTCATCTTCTAGTCGACGAACATCATGAGAAGAGGGTGTTGGACTTCGTTAAACTGGACTCCGCTCAACTTAAGCCGTTAAGGATGGCATCATGACATGTCGTTAATGTGTGAGCCAGGGTGGATGACAAGCATTCAAAAATATCAAATGTCGTGTGCTCTGTCTTCCCATCGTAAAGAAATGATGATGAATTTGAATAAGTAATGAGCATCAACACCATTGCAATAGGTACCTTACTCAAGCTGCTATCATGCTATGTTCATACTTCTTGTTCTTGTGCACAGCTAGCGTTTCAGACGTTTCTGTCTTATGACTTTTATCTTTGCCATATGGAGCTTGGCATTTGGATTTATGTTACATATGTGCCAGGGAACTAGGAAAGAAATAACAAGTATAAGTTGACATTCGTATTCCTTCATATCTAAAACCTGGTTTGTTTTTCACTTGCATTTCATATTAAATAACGCGTTCTTATGTTATGGAGTTAAAGAAATTTACTCCTCTCGATAACAGCTCGGATCTACCCATGGGTTCCCATCATTTAAATATATTTCCCTTTGTTATTTTTTATTCAGAAAATATTTTTTCTATTTTGGTTTTATGATTGTTACTCTAGATTCATCTTATCTACCAAGTTTAGAGGGATTAAATCTCTTTGGATGTAAATCTCTTTTAGAGTGAAAATGGATTTAATACCTCTAGGATCTTGTTAGTTTGATCATTTATGTTGCCCACATTAAAATGTTCAAACATGCCCTTCATATTTTATTTCTTTTGCCTATACATTTTATTATTTTTATTATTAATATTTTTCTAAAATTTTAGATATCAAATTCATATTAAACATTGAAAGAATTACAAATATCCTTCATACTTTGAATTAGAAAGCAACTATTATTGGAGTATGAATTGTTTCAATCTTTCCCTCTCTATATATGTTTCATGTTAAAAAAATTTACTCAACTTGTGTATTGAAATACTTTATTTATAACATGTGTTAAAACTTTCTTTGTTATTGATATTTTTAAAATCTTATATATCAACTCCATATTAGAAAGAAAATAAATGACACATTTCCCCTAAAGTAAAAATATAATATTTTATTTATTTAAATTACTTTAGTTTTCTCTAAATAAAGTAGATATAAAATTATGCTATTTAATATGAACATGGAAATATTTTACTTATAATTCATAGTAAAATATTTTTTTTTTCATTAATGTATTTTTGTTTTAAATACCACATTGAACTTAGAAAGATTAATGTATTTTTGTTTTAAATATCACATTGAACTTAGAAAGAATCACAGAACATGTAATATTAGCAAGCCTAGATCCATCTTAACACCGGATTGCACCCACAAGGATCAAATCTCTCGAGTTCCAAACCTATTTTTTAATGCAAAACTTGATGAAAGGTTTGCAGCTTGAGAGATTTGATCCCTCTCTGCACTTGATAGATCCTGTGGGCCGGTTTCAGTAATTGTGGTCATACAAAATTTGTTGAACATAATTATTTTGACCATTTTAAATATGTTAAATATGTCTAATATGAAGTTAAAATTTGCTTAGTTACAAGTCTCTTCGTAACTTGAATGATGAAAAATGATGAAATAAAAGTTTTGAATGCAAAGTGTCAATGTAACAATTTTGATTCATAGAAAATATGAATAATAAGAATATAGCCAATTACAAACAATCTTAATTCGATCAATCTAAAACAATTTTCCCATTGTCACACCTATTAGTTTTTCTATTTGGTCATATCGATCATATGAAAGAAGTAGTTGGAATCATAGACCATTCAAATATTTAACTCGAGCTACTCGTAAAAAACGTACCTTCTCTCTATGGCTCTCCAATATTAATAATATTTTTCTCCAAAGTCAATCATTGTGAATTATAGAATGTTAAACCAAAACCATTTTCAATGGTATTTATGTTCTATTACCACATTTGAATGAAAAGTACTTAACAATGTTGAATGACGGAAAATGGGAATAATAAGAATGGAGGAAATTATAAATAGTTTATAGTTTTAAGAAGCAAACATTTAAGGTAAGAAAACATTTTATTTAGGATGAAAATTCAAGTATTGTATTGTATTTGAATTACTGAGAGAGTGTGTTTATGTTTTGTGGGTGAGAAGGAAAGACAAGGGGAGATAAAGATATAGATGGGGGTGAGGGCGGGGGGAGTGGGGGGCGGTGGGTAAAGGGAGGAAGAGAGAGGCAAAGACATGGAGGGAGGAAGATATATTGATATGGAAGAGAAAATGTTAGAGAGAGAGAGAGACAAAATATATATATATATATATATATATATATATATAATATATACTGGAGAATTGAGTGTGTATTCTTAGGGCGTAAGATAGAGAGATAGAGAAGTAGAGACCAATGGGAGATAGAGATATAGATATAGGAGAAAGAGATACGAGAGAGAGAGAGAGAGAGAGAGAGAGAGAGAGAGAGAGAGAGTATGTTCTGGGGGTGAGAATGAAAGAAAATGGGAGATAAAGATATAGATGGGGGGTGGGAGTAGAGGGAAGAAGATAGAGGAAAAGACAAGGAGGGAGGAAGATATATAGATATGGAGAGAGAAATGTTAGAGAGAGAGAAAAGAGGGAGAGAGGGAGGGAAGGGAAAGTGAGGGAGGGAGAGAGAGATAATAGATATGGAGAGAGTGTGTGTATGTTTAGGGGGTGAGATAGAGAGATAGAGAAGGAGAGAGAATGCGAGATAGAGATATAAATGGAGGAGGAAGAGATGCTCTTACACTAAAATCAATGCACACTATTAATTTAATTACTCTGAAATTAATGTACATCATACATCTAGTTGCATCAAATTAGAAATCAACAAGGACACCAAAATCAATACATCTAGTGCAAACAATCAAATAGGATTAGAAATCAACATCTATACTTAAATCAATGCATCTAGTGCAATGAATCAAATAGGATTAGAAATCAATATCTACGCTAAAAACAATGCATCTAATGCAAGCAATCAAATATGAGTATAAATTGGCATCTATGCTGAAATCAATGCATCTAGTGTAAGGTATTAAATAGGATTAGAAATTGACATCTATAGTGAAATCAATGCATCTAGTGCAAGACATCAAATAAGATTAGAGATAAATGTGTACACTGAAACCAATACATCTCGTGAAAGCAATCAAATAGGAGTAGAAATCAACATTGACACTGAAATCAATGCATCTAGTTTAAGGTATTAAATAGGATTCTAAAGTAACATCTACACTAAAATCAATGCATATAGTGCATGTGATCAACTATGATTAGAAATAAATAACTACATTGAAATCAATACATCTATTTTAGTGAAAATTGAAAATATTCATGACTTTCTAGATCTAACTTCTGCGTTTGTATTTTTCTTTGTGTGTCTCTTTCTTCTTCCCTCTATCTCCATCTTCCATTCTGTGTCTATCTCCCTCCCCCTCTCCTTCTCTCTCTTCCCCTCCCTCTCTCCCCCATCTCTCTCTACCTACCTCTCCCTCCCTTTCTCTATCTTTCCCTTCTTCCCTCTCTCCCCATGCCATCTATATCTATAACTCCCTCCATCCCTCCTTATTTGTGTCTCTATCTCATCCCCCTAAAAACATGTCACTCTCTCTCTATCTTTCCCCATATCTATCTATCTATCTATCTCTCCCTCTTCCTTTCCCTCTCTATATCTCCCCTCCTACCCCCTCCCCCCTCTCTCTCTGCCCCTTCCATATATATGTCTATCTCCTATCTATCTCTCTTTCTCCCTCCCTCTCTTTGCCTCTTTCTTCTACCCTCTCCTTCGTCCCATCTATATCTCTATCTCCCCTTATCTCTCCTTCTCACCCCCAAAATATACATTCTCTCTCCATATCTATCTATCTCTTACTCCCTCCATCTTCCTCTCCCTCTCTCTCTTCGGCTTCTCTCTCTCTCTCTCTCTCTCTCTCTCTCTCTCTCTCTTCTCTCCCCCTCACTAACACTTCATCTCTCCCTTGCCAATGCCTCTCCACTTTTCTCTCTCTATTTCTTTCCTCCCCTTCCAGCTCCATCTCTCTCTCCCCATCTCTCTCTACTCCCTCTCAAGTCCTCTGTCATTTTTGTTCCTCTCTCTCCCCTTATCTCCTACCTCCCTCCGTCTTTCTCTGCATCATACAAAATGTCTCTCTCCACTCTCCAACTCCGTCACTATCTCCCTCCCTCTCTCCTTCTATCTCTCACCCTCTCTCCCCCATGCATATTTATGTCTCCCTGTCTCTCTTATACCCTTTATTTCTGTATCTTTATCCTCTAATTTTCTCTCTCTTCCCTCATCTTATCTCTCTCTCATTCCATATTCATCTCTCCCTTGTCACACCCTCTCCCTCCCACCTCTATCTTTGAATGTCTTTGTTCTTCACTCCTTCTCTTTCCCACTCCAAACCCATCTCTCTCCCTCCCTCTCTCTCTTCATTTATCTCTCTCCCTTTCTTAATAAAATATATAAATATCATTTTATGAAAGTTTTTACTGATATAAATAAAATGTTCATTTAAAAAAAATATATGTTCGATATATTTTATAAAAATTAATTAAAAATAATATATAATTTATATATTAAAATATTAAAAAATATGCAAATACAATAGCGTTTAAATTAATTTTATTAAAGTTTCATGAAAAGATCATAATTTTAAATTGCGAATTTTAATTTTTAAAAATCAACTTAATCATCTTTAAAAATTCAATAAAATAAAATGAATTTTTAAATTATAAATTAAATTTATGTTATTTTTTTAAATGGTAAATATTTAAGAAAAAATTCTCCAATTCAATTTTTTTTAAATTATAGATATTTCAACAACTTTGTTTCAATATTCTTTTCAAAAATTAAATTGGAGATTTAAATACATCTTTTATGAACTCTAAAATTTTCTATCTAAACTAACTTTAAAATTGAATTAATTTCGTATTCACACTTTAAATGATATTAACCATATAATACATCTATACACAGATACCAAACATATTTATATTTCAATCACACATAATGCAATTTCAATATTTATGGAAAACACATAAACTAACATATAAATATTATTTTATAAAAAATGTTTTTAAAAAAATATGTAAATATCATTTTATGAAAAAATATATGTTGGATATATATTTCAACCCTAAAATTAGACAAAATGCTTATGGCCTTACAAAAGCTCGATTTCCCCACCTTACGGATCTCCCCAACAAAAAACACTAAAACCACCTAGATACTACAAACTATCAGGTACAGCGGAATTTCTAAGGTATTATCCAACATTAAATTCTACAAGTCTAAAACCCTAGTGAGGCTCCAAGGGGCAGAGAAAAGGAGCTAAATTAGACTTCAAATTGTCACGGCGTTTTCTTTCTAAATACAAGGAGGATATGAACAAGGGAACCCATAAATTACAGAAGAAAAAAATAATATTTTAAATTTATAATTTAATATTAATTGGAAAAAATTGTAAAGTACACTATAGAAGTGTGAAATGGAAAGTGGGGAATTATTAATTTCATTACGCCCTAATAACAAGACAATATTTCACAAAATATTTCACAGCCACTTAGAAGAACAAGCCTATGGAAATAAGAAATAGTACATCTACCGAAAAGGTAAGGCCTAACCCCTAAAGTTGAATAATATTTCAAAAGCTAAGAGAATATATTAAGTGAAAGACTTGAGACGAAAAGCATTCACTCAGTTTTAAATAGATAATAAAGTTTCTCTTGTAAACAATGGTTTTGAATAGAGCCAAGCGAGAACACTGGTAGGCGAGTCGAGACAACTCAATAAGAACATTGCAACATAAAATAATTAAAATACATTAGTTGTCTCCACTAAAGGGATAGTGACAGGAAAATAAGAGACTAGAGGTGGCAAACAATAAATAATTTTCGCTATCATTGCGAGCAAATTGGTGCTTAACACTAGGTGTCTACACTACACGATTATCAACTTCTTCCACCATTTTATTAAAAAAGAATACAAATCCAAGTAGGCCACATAACTAATGTTTAATCTAATGATTGGCCAATGTGGTAATTTAGTGACATGCATATATATTTTAAGCACAAAAATTGCTTATGCTTATTTGTGGCAGATAATTGCTAGATAATTTCACTATGCTGGTAGGAGACTTGACTGGTATGTCTCTTTATAAGTGAATACCATTCAATTTTTTTCCGGGTTGGGAGGAGACTTCGGCACAGATGCTTCTTATCTTTTTTATTATTCATTCTTATCATGGACGATATAAGTAGGAAGATAAATGTAGCTAAAAATTTGGGGATTTTTAGTGGTTTGACAATGACACAGTCAATATTTCTTACTTTTTCTTTGTGGATGACATACTTACTCTTGGGATCCTATCGAAGTCTTAGTAGATGATATTGCATGATATTTTTCAATTATATGGTGAAGCTTCAAGTTTAGTCACGAATGGGAAGAAACTAGTCTTGAGTTTCTCTAGTGGAGACCAAGCAGAGATTGACTACATCACAAATTATTTTGGCATGGGTTCTAGGCCACTTATGGAGGGGTTTAAATGTCTTGGCTTTAAACTAAATAAAAAACATTACAAACCTGGAGATTGGGCGTCATTGTTGTCTAAGGTTCGAGAACAAAATAAACTGTTGGACTGACCGTTGGCTTACTCTTGGTGGTAGATACACTATGGGACAAGTCGTCCTAAATGAGCTGTTGACCTACTGGGCGCACTTATTTTCTCTTCAGACACATGTTACCTCTAAGATTTGTTCTATATTATGCCATTTCCTATGGTCTAGAGCTGATATGGGTTGAAAATTTCATCTAGTTAAATGGGAACCTATTTCCAAACCTAAGGTACATAGAGGATGGGGAATTCTGAACAATTTTTTTTTTTTTACGGTCCCTACTTATCAAATCTCTTTGGAGAGATTTATTTGTTGTTGGAATATGGGGGAGAATATTAAGGAAAAGAATCAAAAGAAAAGGACCTTCATTGACTGGCTCACAATTGGAGAGATATGTAGGAAGAAGGGATGGTACATTTGGTTAAGCTTCCAAAAGATCAAACCCTGGTTCCTAACAAGGATACATTGGTATTTTAGTATGGGCAATAATATTATGATTGGTTGAGATCATATTATGAGTGTTTTCCATCACACTAAATTTTGAGATGCTACTATTGACAAACTACATCAAAGGGGTATGATCTTCCTAACACATGTTATAAGCAAATGGAACAAGGTTCACTTGACCTAGAAAATGGGTATGGAAATTTATTTCCATGGACATATCGCCCTAGCATGGAATGGTTTCATCCAAGATCTCAAATAGGCTGATATTTACCAAAACTTCGAGGGATTAATCACTCATATGGAGTGGTACGCTACGAAAAGGCTAAGTTGTGGTAGAAGAAAACTACATGTATATAATGGGTAATATATACAATTATATTGCTACCCTTTGAATCCTGTTCATTTGGAAGTCGAACTTTATTTTGAAGATTATCTTATTCACTTGGTTAGTACGCCACAATAAGATACTAACATGGGATAACCTCAAAAAGAAGGGTTAGTATGTTTCATAACTTTTTCTTTTTAATATCACTCAACATATTTGGTCACAGACTCTCTCTTATTAGAGGATTACCTATAAACAATTCGATTTTGTGGAATCATGTATTTAATGATGGACAACTAAACATGGTACACACAGATACATTCCCTTGTTTGTCTTATGGTAAAATTGGAGGGTGCAAAACGACTGCATATTTGATTAGATCTAGATCAATTGCCTTCTTATATGCTCAAAGATTCTCACTTGGTTGAATGCATGGGATCCATGCCCCAATATCACAAGGAACCTTTATGTAAGACTTGTTCACCCACAAATCTACTTGTCAGTTGTTTTCTTCGACGGTGCTCCACAATGAAAACGATGTGGATGCTAGGCCTAGAACAGGATCAACAAAAAAGAACACTATAAGTTACATTGGTTCACTAATACTGGTACAAATTCTAAGGTAGACCAGACTCGTACAAATTCTAAGGTAGACGTGCGCTTTATGGGGCCTTCTCTAGTTTGCCAAAAATAAATCTCTAGAGACCATTCATGTCCATGGGATTCCAAGAATCTTATTGATGGTATACGAGACTACTCATATTATAATCCTCCAAAACTCCGAGGCTAGATGTCACGTAGCCTCGGATGGCACGTATTAAAACACTTATAAGATCATTCCACGTTTTTCACATTCATCATGTCTATAGGGAAGCAAACATCGCCGCGGATACCTTTCCAAAGCTGGACTTAATGATGATGATGGCGTCATTAAATTTTGTTGCTTCTTGGATGGGGCAATCTGTGAGGAGCGATTCATGGATTTGCTATAGTTATGAGTTTCTCGAGTATATGTGGTGTGCTTTAAAGGATATGTGATTATATTTTCTATGAGGTTTTTATTTTTGGGTTGAAACATTTTAGCTTCACTTATGATGAAGTCACCAACTTAGGTATTTTCCTCACTGTGCATCACTCGTTCTAATACAATTTGTATTAGCTTTATAAATGATGTATCTGTTTTCGTTTATGGATGGATATATGTCGATCTCTTATGATCGAAACTTATGGATTGGTTACATCTTTAATAATGTATACCAGTGGTTATTTTGTTTTTTTAATCCAAAAAAAGCGATCAAAACAATTACTTTCACTATTTATCTTCTGTCTTCTATCTAGCATGTCATCTGTGTTCCTATGCATGAGCCCAACGAGTCAATGACCAACGTCAGAATATGGAAACAGTGAGGTGGGTTTCCTATTACCCAAACATCGTATACAGCATGTTAAACACAAAAAGAGAAGAGTACAAAGAGTCGAAAATATTGCAATTAAACTGATTCCTGTTGAGACATACAATGGTGACATCTACCATATTATATTGGCCATGGCACGATGGGCCACTGGAGTTATAGAAAATTGATATGATAACCTCAAGACCAAAATATAATACAGAGAAGAGAAAAGCACGGGAGATTGATACGAATGGCGAAGATGCGTTGTGAAGATCAATGGGAAGGGATGAAATCGCTACCCCCTGTGACGTTAGCCGGGAGGGGGTAGCACAATTGTATTTAGAACGTACGATGGCTGTAGCGTCGGTTGACCGTCAGATCATGGCATTGAATGTTGAGATGAAACAATGAGAGCGGAAGGCCCCTCTATGACGTCAGTGGGCATGGGCCTGTCGCGCTTTTGTTAAGGTTATATAAAATTGTAAATGTTAAATCAGTGTAAAGCTTTTATGTCGAACCCATAAATGTATGGTAAAATTGAGTAAAAATTTAATCTATCGAACCCATTTAACCAGGTAGGAAGAACAATTTTACTATGTCAAATTGGATTGCTAGCCAATTTTTGTGGTTGAAGTGAAAGAAAAGGAAAATTTGATAAATTATTGCACTGAAATGTTTATTGCAACTAAAATTAAAATCAATGAATCTATTTGAGTTATGCCATATATATTGCAACGAAAATTGAAATCAATGAATCTATTTTGAGTTATGCCATATATATTTCGTATTCTATAGACCTGTTAATCTAACATTGGATATATACAGGTTGATTGCATTAATGAGCCTAGCGTGTGAAATACTAGTTGCCTTCGACTGCTCTCTTTCTTGAGTGTGATTATTTCACTCTAGTACCTTCATTCAATAATGAGAAACATCTAGACCGACCTTGTCACGCCCCCAAGCCTACGGTAGTTTTCCAACCGTGCTAGGCGAGGTGCGGCACCACCAAGCACTTTCTTTTCACCAATACTTATGTTCGTGGACTGCGCCTAACCACATATTCCTACTTAGCTTGTGTTTCTCAACCAAGTAACTATTTCTTTATCCTTTATACAAGTCAAAGCCCATAACATTCACATAAACAACATTATACAAGAGAAAAGCACAACACTATAAAGGGAAGGGCAACTCCCTGCAATATGAGTCTGTTCGAATCAATATATTATACAATCTTCACTTTTACAAAGTATAGGCTAAGTCTTTTGGAAACCCCAAATTTATACTTAGCTAAATTTCCAACTTCGGCAAACTCGGTTGCCCAGCTCATCGGCATCTCCGCACAGTCATCACATGACTCACCAACCCTTCGTTCACCTCGTCGCACGATCGTGTTATTTGCCAACTCGAGCGCGCCTCCAAGTCGCCACACACGGGTGCCTCCACCCGAGACTCACCTCCGTGCATAATCTCAACACTTCACCAAGTCATCGTGCACATTTGCACAATGGACAGGCGCTCACCCAAGTCACCCAATAACCCGTGCCAAGTCATCGCACTTCAAGCCGGGAGCGCTCAAGGATCACAGGTCCTCACATCCTCCTCCACCTGAAGTCATTGTCGTCCTCGACAACATACCATCCTGGTAGCCATCCACCAAGATCAACATCAATATCTGTCTCATCCTCGGCTCATGATGTCAACTCCTCCACATACTGCAAACATCCCTGCAACATATGTAGAATTACCATCTCCACCATGTGTCATCCTCATCCTGTGAATTGTTAATCCTTGTCTACCTGATTGCAACATCTCTCTGGTACACTACTAACCCCCATGACTTGAACTAGTCAGGTGATCAGTCCAACTGTCATGCTCAAATCATAAGAATGTCCATCCTTATGCCTTCACTAGTCTATCTCTGATTCTGCCACACCTCGGACTCACCAAGGATCTCACCACCATGCTCTAGCCCATGGAAACTCCATCCCATCTGCAACATGTCATGATGCTTGATGCCAAGCCATCCCTGCACCATTTTTCGTACCCGCTCAACCTGTTTTAAGGACTCACTGCCATGAGCAGCTAACAATGAGCCCCATCATTTTGTCCATTTAAGAAGATGTGGAGGGATTAGAGCCTGAAGGCTCACCCTCCCTAATCAAATCAATCCATCTGTCAGGATCTTCTATCTCCATCCTCTGTAGATAAGTGACTTGATCCTCCTCCTAGACATTTAGCCTCACATATGCCCCATCATCATCATCATCATCCTCAACCACTTCTAGCCTTCTTGACAAGTGCAAGATACTATTTGAAAGAGTCCTCATGACCAATGACTACTCGGTAAGCTTTGTCTCAACCATAGACAACTATTTACTCATATCTTCCATCCACTTCTCATCCTCCATTTGCATCACTGCCAACACACAACCAGGCTTTGTCACTCTAATGGTTGGTACACCAATGGGTACATCCTCCCTTCCATCGTAAATGTACAGCTTCTTCAAATGGGGAACAATCATAGGATCGAATTGTTTCAAGAATTCCATTCCCAACATAGCTTCATAGTCATCTATCCGCATTATAGTGAAGTCGACCTTCCCTGTCCACTCACCTAGTGTTTTGTCCACCTTTTCAGCTACACCAAGAACACACTCAGGATGAGAATTGACTGTCTTCATTTGTGCTTTCACTGGTACAAATTTTAGCGCAATTCTTCTTACAGTATCTTCTTCCATGAAATTGTGAGAGGCCCCACCATCCACCATAGTGAGTATATCAGCACCCCCAACCTTCATTCGAACATACTCCAACTTGTTCCTCTCAGGATCCCTCCGAGAGATCACCTCTGTAGCAGCAGCAGCACCAAGTATCTGCATCATCCCCACAGAAGCTTCTTCATTCTTCACATTAGATTCTGTAATCGCAGCCACTTTCGATATGGAAGGACAATTCTTCACCATATGTGGTTCAACACATATCCAACACTTCAAGGCTTTCTTCGTCTTCGACTTATCATCCGATTTCAAAGCATCTTCTTTCTTCTTCTCTTTCAGCTTGTCAAACTTCTTCTTCCTATCATCAGAAGTCTCATGATAATGCTCCACCAACCTGTCCACAACAGCAAAAGCTTCTTCAAGTGTTCTAATCCTCTGCCTCTTCACTTCATTGCGTGCCCAAGGTTTCAATCCAATAATGAAATTGAACACCTTGTCCCTCTCTGCCATGTTAGGAAGTTCCAGAACCACACTTGCAAACTCTCGCTGATATGTCTGAAGGTTCCCTGTCTGCTTTATGAACTTTATCTTCATCCTTGCTTCCCACATTTCATCCCGAGGACTAAAATGGGTCTGGAAAATCTTTCTTCATCTCATCCCACAAAGTAATGTCGCCAGCACTACCATTGGCAATCTGATCCATCCGTCTTCACCACCACATCTTAGCATCCTTTGTCAAGAACTGAGCAGCTACCTTCACCTTTGTCTCATCATGAGATAAACCCAATCATTCCAAGTATTTCTCCATGTACCATAGAAACTTGCCAAGAGTCTTTGCACTCCTTTTACCATCGTAAGATTCCACTTCCTTGACTTTCACATGCGGCACTCCTCCACCTAAGTTATGCCTCATGACCTTCTTCAACAGCGCGATCTCATCTCTGGCTTCGTCAAGAGATTTCTGCAAGTCCACGATCTCTGCAAGACCTCGGTCTCTTGCCTCTTCAACCTCCTTGACTCTTACTTCAAGTTGTGTACGCCTAAGATCAGTGTACTCGTGTTGAGTCCAGAGTTCCTCGAGCTCTTCCTTCATCTTTGAATTGGCCTCTTGATCTCTCTCAATCAATTCCATCTTCTTAGTCCAGAAGACTTCCATGTCCTCCATCTTCTCCAACACTTTTTCAATGGATTTCATAGTAGCATCCTTTGCACCGTGACTAGACCCAACTTGAGATTCAGCTGCCATTGCTAACAACATCCTTCTTCTTTGCAATCTAGTTTCGACCATACAACAGCTTCACCAAGATTCCTGCAACCTGAACCAGCCCTTGTCTCACTTGTGTGAAACAACTTCCTTCACTTGCAAGTATCCGCTTCTCTGTCTTCGACTTCCAAGTGTATACCACCTGTACTTTGTCACAAGCAACCCTCCTCTAACACCAGCTCCAACCGATTACTGATACCACCTGTCACGATAGTGCAGTGGGATCAACACTTCATCGTCAACCTAGTCATCATCCTGCTCTGATACTAACTCTCACGCCCCTAAGCCTATGGTAGTTTTCCAACCATGCTAGGCAAGATGCAGTACCACCGAACACTTTCTTTTCACCAATACTTATGTTCATGGGCTATGCCTAACCACGTATTCCTAATTAGTTTGTGTTTCTCAACCAAGTAATTATTTCTTTATCCTTTATACAAGTGAAAGCCCATAACATTCACATAAACAACATTATACAAGAGAAAAGCACAACAGTATAAAGGGAGGGGCAACTCCCTGCAATATGAGTCTGTCTGAATCAATATATTATACAATCTTCACTTTTACAAAGTATAGGCTAAGTCCTTGGGAAATCCCAAATTTATACTTACTCAAATTTCCAACTTTAGCAAACTCGGTTTCCTATCTCGTCAGCACCTCTGCATGGTCGCCGCATGACTCACCAACCCTTAATTCACCTCGTCGCACGATCGTGTTGTTTTCCCAACTCGGGCATGCGTCCAAGTCGCCACACACGGGCGCCTCCACCCGAGACTCACCTCCGTCCACAATCTCAACACTTCACCAAGTCATCGTGCACACTTGCACGACGGGATGGCGCTCACCCGAGTCACCCAAGAACCCGTGCCAAGTTGTCGCAGAAACCGGGCGCTCACCAACGTTTCATCGTTGGGCGCTCCTACACATCACCTGAGCACCACACACATCGTGCACGCCTTTCTCCAACTGGCGGGCGACCCTACTCACGCCCTTCACCCAAAACCGAGAAGCGGTCTACCTCCATGCGGCCTTGCCTAAGAGCAAGCGCATCACCAAAATATGTGCCTTTCCACTTGTGCATCCACCCTCTTAGATTTGCGCACTTTTCTTCACATGAGCGAAGATGTTGTGTGTTGAAGGATTGTTGAAATGAGTCCAACACACCTCCAATATATACCAAAGGTAGGGCGAAGTCTTGGCTGCCCAACCAACTTGCCCAACACCCCTACTCCATCACAATCTCGCCCAGGATACATGTCAGCTTGCCTATGTTTGTAGGTCAGCACATGGGTTGAGTGTTCATGCTCCCCACGCTATAAACTCATCGCTCTTCCCTCCTACACACTTCATAATACCTTTCCATGCTAAGGTTGAGCTTGCACTTCAACTTTTCTTTGTCACACTCCAAGCTCGGAGCGCTCAAGGATCGCACGTGCTCACAGACCTACTCTGGAAAGCACAAGGCCAAAGCAGTTGGAATAATAGTTCTGGCTCAAGTAAGTTTCCACGATCTGAGAGTGATAACACACATGTAAATCCCAAGTTGGAACGAAATAAAAGGTATCTTTTTTTTGGAGTTTTTCATTGCACTTGCAACAATGGTAAAGTGATGCTTTATTTCCATAAGAGCATTGAAGACAAAACAACAAAATTATGTATTGAAGTCCTTAAAAATGGCCAACATAGTTGTTTTTGAGTAAATAAAAATATTTTGTAAAGTGTCAAGTCAAGTTAAATATATATAATATATAAATATATATAAAATTATATATAATAAATATATTATATATAAAATCTAATTTATTTGGTGGAGAAGAGTCAATTTAAATTAAAAAGTTTGTTAAATTTGCATAAAAATATTTAATTTTTAGGTTAAGGTTATATAAAAGTGTACATGTTACATTTTTATGTCAAATCCATAAATGTGGGGTAAAAATGAGTAAAAAATTAATCAATCAACAAGGCCGAAAGAATATCATTACTACGTCAAATTGGATTGTGAGCCAAGTTTTGTGGTTATAGTGAAATGATGGAAAATTTGACAAATTATTACATAACAAAACTGTTAGAAAATGATTTGATCATGTACCATTTTTTGTGGAATCTTGAGAAATGCCAATCTAACAGGAGGGCATTAGATGTTGGTGGGGGGCTATTTTATATTTTTCTCACCAAATTTGTCAATAATGGAATTCTTGTGGCTTTCTGGTTAAGGAATGAAAAAACATGGAGCAAAGATACTCTTCTCAATATTATCAAACACAAATAAGGTTATACATGAGACATCAATAATAAATGAATATAGTGAGATTGAACTACAACTCAACTGAAGTGGACTGAACTCAACTAATTATAACACTTGGATGGATAGTTATGAGACCTAGAAGGTGGTTGGAATTAGATTCTCCAACACCCCCCCTTAATTACAAACACATAAAAATTTAATTAAGATGTCTGCTAGTCTAAGTATCAAATAGGCTTACAATTTAAAAAAAATTACATAGCTAGATTTGTTTTTCCTTTTCTCTTCTTCCATATCATGTATCTTCTAAATTACTTCAACTTTGTCTTTTCAATTTAGATTTCAAACTTTAGTTTCTTCATTTGCTAGTTAGGATCTTTGATTGTTTCAGGTTGTCCATGCATATCATTAATCTCTTCAAAAATATAATTGTATGTGGATCGCTACCAGATGTCAGCTTTTGTTGTGTGATCTTCATCATCAATTTGCTGCAACATAAAATGAGAATACAATTTTATCTCTTCAAAACTCCAATACCTAAAAATATCATGTAGTATTCCCTTTCTTGATTTGGTCAAATTGGATGGAATCTTCCCATGGTATTTATTATGGTATTTTCCCATGGTATCAACCCGTAGTATTTGCCTTTAGTTTTTGAGGGAAAATATAGAAATAAACTTCTAGAGAGTACATCAAGCCTATAAAAGGGAATAGAAGCTAGGCATTTGGATCATGTAGAGTCTATCTATCTATTTGTGTTTTATTACAAATAATCCATTTGGATATTGGTGCTTCCCTTACTATTCCACCTAGAACTCAAGTTGGTTTTATCTATTTCCTTGTTTATTGTAGAATTTACTATTTTTAGTACTATTTCAAGTCATGGACTTCTAGAGAATTTTTGACCCCCTAAACAACTTTTCTGAGGTTCATGGTACGACCATAGGTATAGATCCTATAGTTCACAGGGAGATCTTTCCAACAAGGTGTTATACACGCCAAACAGAGACAAAATGACCATGTTATGACCCTAGGAAGTTGGCTACCCAAAAAATCCCAACAAAGCCCACAAGCTCTTGTCATTCCATCTCTTGGGGTTAGGGTTTTGGTTGTTTAGGGTTTCCCCTTGTTTTTCAATAATAAATAGGCCCGTGAGTCTGATTGTAACATATTTCAGAGGCATGTAGCCACCACTTCTCTTGTCAGAAATAAGCTACCATGACTCAAGCTATTTTATTTCCTTTCTCTTTGTAAGCATATTTTAGTATTTGATATTAATGAAATGAAGCATTATTTTTTTGCATCTATGTATTTAGGGTTATATCTACAATTTGTTGTGTTCTTGTTTAAATTCAGATCAGTGGTATCAGAGCAGTCTGCTCTTTCTCTATTTTTCTTTGCATGTCCCCAATAGGGTTGGGATATAAGGAGTTAGGGCTCTAACTAGTCATACCTTTGCAAGGTCAGCCCTGCAAATCTCGACATCCTCCCATGGTAGAAGAGAAGAAAGAAGAGGGTTAGCAGATCCTTTCAAAATCTTGCTCAAATTAGCCCTCAAACAATAAAGGAACACGATGATAGAAAAAATTTCCCAGATCCTTGAGTGGCTACCCAAAGGTAATGCGTCTCCTTCCGACAGCCACTATGGAAGTGCCACACCCTTTAAGATATAAGTTAACTTTGACATCCCCATATTTGAAGGTCAGATAGATGTAAACACATAGATAAATGGTTAAATATGCTAGAAAGATATGTTTTTGTTCATGAACTTTCCAGTGGGGAAAATATTACCTTTGCACTCTTTAAAGATGCCCCAGACGTCAAGGGTTGGTGGTACCTATAGTGAGAAGAGGGACGAAAGTATGCCCTCACTATTTTTAGCCGCACCCACTTAGAATTTTTTTTCAGAGGCAATAAAGGAGAAGTACTACCATGTTGGGAGCTATGAGGATAAATACTTAAAGTAGACAACATTATGGTAGGTAAGGAACCAACATGTGCCAAAGTTTACCAATGTTTTTCATTCCCTTATCACAAAGTTGGGTATCAAGTATTCTAAGTGACATTTAGTACACAAGTATTGCGACTGTCTACACAGGTACACCCAAGATGAGATGGAGTTCGTGTACATCTCTTCACTTTGCATGATGTACTGATATTCTATGAAGATTGAGAAAAAGTTTAAACATAAGAAGCGAGACTTCGGATCCACAAATCTGAAGCAAGGGAAAGGCGACCCCAAACCGTAAAGCAAAGGATGAGATCTTCATGTCAGCCAATAGTGTCACCTTGATGCAGGAGCATTCAACCCAAGGAAAATCATTGTAAATAGTAGACATAGGGGATCATGCATTTTAAGAAATAGTTTCCTAAGTTCCAAGTCAAAGTAATAGTTAGGCCTTTAAGTGTGATTTAATTAGATGCTCTCAAAATAAATAAATAAGAACATGAGTAGTTTCATGATTCCAGGAGCAAGGGAGGGCTTTTATCCATAAAAGGAATAGATGTGGATTGAGGAGGCTTTTCTATTTTAAAACAAAGAAAAGATGGAATAAAGTCTCAAGTAGGCTTTTCTACCATGTATGGATGCATGTAGAGCTTTAGGCTTTTGTTAGAGGATTGATCGGACCTTCAACGATCCGACCCAATGTTTATATCTCTCTCTCTCTCTCTCTCTATATATATATATATATATATAAGCCTACGGGCAAGGGGAGGGCCAAAAGTGTTGAGAATCAGGCCTGTGAGAGAGACCAATAGCCTCAATTGTAATCAATTACTTTTATGTGTTAATACAGAGTAGGAGTTTGATTCTGAGTGTGCATATGCGTGAATGGAGTGTATATGATTTGGTTTCATGTGAATTATGAACTCGTAGATTCTATAAAGAAGTGTAGGCAGAGTTTTGTAGTACGCAAGAATGTAACACGCTCAGAGATGAATCACAAGGAATCATTGAATCCCAGTGAAAACCAGAGTTAGTTTTGGACGGGAATTGGAGCGTCAAAGTGGCATAGTAGAAGCAATGAAGGACGAAACCTTTAAAGAAGCAATCACCAAGAAATTAAAGAAACATTGAAAAAAATTCTAAGGAACTATGGAGAACTGTCGGTGATGCTCAGCCATTGGATCATCTAGATCGATGGCTAAGATCAAATCGCAATGGCAGATGACCCTCTAAAGCTATCACGATAAAGCTTGGAAGGTACCAAGGGGCAATAGTTAGTGGAGTTGCGATATTGCGATATGGTGGTTAATCGTAGACCGTTGGATCGTGGCCAAATCAACGGTCACGATTAAATCGCATATCATCAATCAGAGGCACCAAAGGTCAGCTGTTTAGTGGAATTGCGATATCGCCGATGGTGATATCGGCGATAAAGTATATCAATGATCGGAGGTTGGAGTAGTGCTACGGGCGAAGAATGGTGCGGACCCGCCGATAATTATAGAGGCAGTTCTATTATTTTTGAAGTCTGACTATTGGTGATCGGGCATCGGGGTAATCGACATTCGGCAGAGGAACTTTATAGTGTCGGACCCGAAGATACATCGTTTCGGGACTATACATTTGAAATCAGTAAGGTATGAACAGAGGGAATTTCATTCCCAAGTAGTTAATATTTCTGGTAGTGCGGGAATTTTCACATAAGCATGTGTTTGCGGCTTCTAATAATTATATCGGAGTCAGAGGAAGGGAAATAACATATATATATGACTACCGAACATTGCGATGGGTGATTGGGATGAGGTTCTAACCTCGAAGTTGGTGATAAACTTGTAAGCGTTGTGTAAAGTATGCGTATTGTGTGTTAATCCTTCGTATAAGGATTATAATGGAATAAAAAGCATGATACATGGGATTTCATATATAGTTTGAGAGGAAGTATTGGCAGGGTGATTGGGTTCCATTATACAGGAATAAAGGAATGGGATTTTTGACCATTTATGGTCTATAGATTTAACTCCATTGTAGAGTTGAATATCCTGGGATAGTTGTGGATGCATCATTGAGTAAATGCATATTGTGGGTTTGCGCGGGCGGTGTTACCCTGGCATCAGTTGTGGTTAAGTATGGTTGATGTTAGGTATAGCCCGACACCGTTAGTGGTATCAGAGCTGAAGTTTGTATCAGAGTAGATTTATAATTTGTAAAAGGAGAACTTTTGAAGTTCTTGGAAGGCTGAAGCATTCCAACAAAGGATTGGAGCAAATAGGAATAGAGAATTCCTTAAAGGAAGGAGAAAGCAAGAATTCTTAATGCAAGTTCTGAAGTATAAAGGACTTGACGAACCAACTAGGGGACAAGCCATTGAAAGTGCAGAAGAATGGGTGGAACAAGATCATGCTGAGATCTTAAAGGAATATTCAGTTTTAAATTAAGTATGTGTCTTTTTATGCTAATGTATAGGTGATAGCAAGAGAAGCTGTGAGAGAAGAACTAGGCGAGTTCTTAAAGACAGAGTAAGGAGAATACTCTTATAGAGAAGTGGCAGTGAACTTGAAGAATCCAATAAGAAATTGGATAGAGAGGACAACTAAAGTGTTATCAAGAGAGAGTGAGAGATTGAAGAAGCCTAGAAGGAGCAAAGGTGTTGCTCAAGAGGACATTCCAGACAGAGGACCCGTGCTTACCAAAATACTGAGTGAGGAGAGCTTAGTAAGGTAAGATTGCAGCCAGTAGGACTAGCTATTACAGAGGCTTGTTGTAAAGGAGCTCATGAAGAAAGAAGAGAAGAAGATGACTATTGATAGTCATAGCAGAGGTTCAGAGAAAAGCCATAGTAGAGGATATAAGAAAGAGGATGCCAAGGCAAATGGCAAGAAGATGAGTCAAGAGGAAATTGACAAAGAGGTTGCTGAATTAAGAGAACAACTCAATGCATTAAGGAGAATTCTTGAGGAAATCCTGAAACTAGGTTGGGTCTTAAGTAAGAAGTGAGTAAAGTGGCATAAGTTGCAGAGAAGACTGCATCAAAAAGAAGTGAAGTGGTTGAAGGGAAAAATCAAGGAAGTTAAAATGGAAGAATCAATCTGTGAACAATAACAAGGAGAATTTCTGGGAGATAGTGAAGATGAAAACTTGAAGACTGAAACTTCAAGTAAGGCTGAAGGGTCACATGGTTTTAAATCTGACAATTTGTGTATGTTCGCAGGTGAAGGACAATTGGCTGATATTGTCATGAAGAAGGAAACAGACCAGCAGAATAAAAATTCTATCCTGGAAGAAGATTAGGTAGATGGATCTCATATATAGCTGGTGGAAGATGTCAAGCAACTATGTGAATGTAGGAATTTACAGGGTAAGTTCCTAAGAAAGAACACCAAAAGAACACCGCTCACAACCAGATCTCAAATCAATACACCAGTATTTTGACGTGGTTAAAACCCTCAAAGAGGGAAATAGTCCACGGCCTACGCCAACATGGCTACTACAGGCAATTTATTAATAAAAGAATGAAAATTTACATAATCTTTCTCTCATAGACGGATTACCCAAACAATGACCCTCCATGCGCTTTAAATAGAACTCATGGACCAATCGGGTGTCAAGCCACGGATCAAGTGTCGGTAATACCGAGGAGAGAGTGAACCATCGGATCACTACATATCGTGACTGTCGGATTGTAAGTTACAAAATGTACAACGGTAAAGAAACACACTTTACCTAACTCTATACCTAACTCTATACTAGACCAATTTGAACTTAACTATTCCTATGTGTCGGAATATCCTAACATCCCCCCTTAAGAACAACTTGGGATAGGATTGAAGGATTTACAAATATGACACAATAGGAGAAGGAAGGAGGCACTAGAGCCTATCCCCCCTTAGTGACAACTTCCTGAACTCCAAGCATATATCGAAGTTTAGTGAACTTCGCCTCGATGAGAGCCTTTGTGAAGATGTCTGCAACCTGATCATCTGTTGAACAATATTGCACTTCAAGAACATGGTCATGAATGAGTTTTCTGATGAAGTGCATGTGTAGTTCAATGTGTTTCCTGCGCTGATGCTGGACTGGATCTTTGCATAGCTGAATGGCACTTTGATTATCACACCAAAGTGTGGGTGGATGCTACTTCTCAAAGCCAAATTCTGATAGGATCTGAAGAAGTCACAAGGCTTCCTTACTAGCTTCCACGGCACCACGATACTCTGCTTTTGCTGATGAAAGAGAAATGGCAGCCTGTTTCTTACAAGCCCATGTAATAGGTCCTGAACCAAGAGTGAAGACATAACCGGCAGTAGACTTCCGATCATCAGGGTCACCAGCCCAATCAGAATCAGTGAAACCAACTAATAGAGGAGTTGCTTTGGCACTGTAATGAATCCCAAACTGTACTGTACCTCGAACATAACGAAGTATTCTTTTAGCTGCTTTCCAGTGACTTTCACGGGGGTTTTGCATAAAACGAGCAAAAAGGCCAACAACAAAGGAAAGGTCAGGACGAGTATGGGTTAAATACAAGAGTTTTCCTACAAGTTGACGGTATAAGGTAGCATCAACTTCAGGAGAAGTACAAGAGACTGAAAGTTTGACTCCAGACTGAAAGGGAGAAGGGCCTGGCTTACATTCTTCCATGTGAAAATGACGAAGAATATCACAAGCATACTTGGACTGGGAAAGGGAAATACCCTCCTTGGATTGCAAGACTTGAAGACCGAGAAAATAGTGTAAGTGTCCTAACTCTGTCATTTCAAATTTCTTTTTAAGGCTGGACTTCACATGGTTTATAAGGTTGGGATCACTACCAGTAAGAATAAGATCATCAACATAAAGAACAAGGATGATAAGGGAGTTGCCCACTTTCTTGGTGTAGACAGTATTGTCAGAATAACACCTAGAAAAGCCAGATTCTAAAAGAAAGCTATCCATTTTGGCATACCAAGCCCGAGGAGCTTGCTTGAGACCATAAAGAGATTTCTTAAGTCGACATACAAGGCTGGAGTCTATTTGGATGAAGCCAATGGGTTGTTCCATACAGATTTCTTCATGCAAGTACCCATGCAAGAAGACAGATTTAACATCCATCTGATGGACTTCCCATTTTAAAGAGGCAGCAAGGGAAGAACAAGGCAGATAGAGTTCATTTTGGCAACAGGGGAGAAGGTTTCAGTGTAGTCAATGCCTTCAACCTGTGAAAAGCCCTTAGCAACAAGACGAGCTTTATGTTTATCAACTTTCCCATCTGGTCCATACTTGGTTCTGTAAACCCATTTACATCTAACAAGTTTGCGTCCCTTTGGTAGAGGAACACGATCCCATGTATCATTTGCCAACAATGAATGATATTCTTCATTCATAGCTGCTTCCCAATGTGGATGGCCTGAAGCTTCTGCAAAAATGTCAAGATCATGATTTACTGGAGCTTGAGCCAGTAAAGAAGAGGCTCTTTCAAACTGAGAACGTGTACGTCGCTGATCTGTAGGATCACCGGAAAGATCACCTGCTGCATCCCGAGTAGCACAGACCCATCTTGGAAGTTGAGGATCATAAGAAGGTGGGGGAGGATTGTCATCCTCACTTTCATCATCTGAAGAAGAAATGTTTTCAAAAGTAGAAGAGATAGGAAGAGGTGGCACATCCGCAGGACTAGGCTCGCAAGCCGATTTATTTTCATCAATTTTACATCTCTTCTAATGATAACATTTTTGGACTTAAATGGAATAAGTCTATAACCTTTTACATCTTCAGAATATCCAACAAAAGTACATTTCTCACTCTTAGGTTCTAAAGCTTTATTCTTTTCATCTGGAATATGGGCCCATGCTTCACTTCCAAAAATACGAAGGTGACTTACATCTGGTTTAATGGAACTCCAAGCTTCTTCTGGAGTTATATTCTTTAGAACCTTAGTAGGAGTGCGATTTATTATATAATTTGCACAATTAATTGCTTCGGCCCAAAAACTAAGACTGAGTCCTTTAGATTGCAGCATGCAATTAGCCATTTCCTTTAAGGTGCGATTTTTCCTTTCAGCTACACCATTTTGTTGTGGAGTGTATGGAACAGTATGTTGCATTTGAATTCCATTTTCGGTGCAAAAGTTGATGAATGTGTTTTTAACATATTCTCCACCATTATCATTTCTTAGCTTAAGAATTTGATGTCCAGATTGTTTTTCAACAAAGGCTTTGAAGGCCAAAAATGTGTTAAATACTTCGCTCTGGAGTTTTAAGAAGTATACCCAAGTGCG
>APFE030906171.1:59123-71677 GCA_000404065.3 Pinus taeda | reverse complement strand
ACCCTCCATGCACTTTAAATAGAATTCATGGACCAATCGGGTGTCAAGCCACGGATCAAGTGTCCGTAATACCGAGGAGAGAATGAACCGTCGGATCACTACATATCGTGACCGTCGGATTGTAAGTTACAAAATGTACAACGGTAAAGAAACACACTTTACCTAACTCTATACTAGACCAAGTTGAGCTTAACTATTTCCTGTGTCGGAATATCCTAACAGTGAAGGGCTTGAAGAGATTGAAGAAGAGACCATCAAAGAATTCCTGATTCATATAGAACAACAAGGAGGTATTGCAGGAGAAAAACAACCATTTGAGGATATCTTCAGAGAAGATAAACAGCCAGGGATTGAAGGCAAACTTAAGGAAGAGACTATGTTAACTGAAAACATAGGAAAGGATCATCAATTCACTATGATGATAGGCACAGTGAAGATAGCCATGGAAACTATTGAGATAGACAGTAAGGAAGCTGGGCATCTACTGAAAGATGTTAAGGAGGAAGAAGTCTATGCAAAAGACTTAGCAAAGGGGGAGAGGACACTAGCAAAGAAGTGTTTTGAAGAGGATGGACAACTTTCTGAAGATGTCGAAACTCTAGAGGAGTACTCTAGGAGAATAGAGTATGATGGAGAAGACCTCTTGAAAGAGGGAAGTAGTGGATTGCTACAAGGGTCGGTGGAAGATAGTATTTTAATTTTGTAACACAACATGTGAAGGATGAAGTTGGAAGGGAAGAGCATTGTGATGAAGCGCTTGCTAAGTGTGAAGAAAAGATTAAACTGCTAGAGAAACTAATGAGAGAACTTGATGGTAGAACAAAAGTTGCAGTTACAGCTTCTGAAGAAGAAGATGTGTCTCAAGTAGGCATGGAGATAGAAAGATGCAGTAATTTGCTTGTAGATTCATTAAAAATCATGAATGAGTATGAGTATGTGATCAAGGAGATTGAGCAGAGATTGTTTGAAGATGGTAAAGAAGCGGTAGGAATCAAACAATTCCAATGTAAAGATAACCAACAACAAGTTAAAGGAGGAGAAGTTCACTATAGTGGACAAGAGTAGGAAGGCATCATTAGAATAGATGGTGTGGAAGAGAGACTAATGGACAGTATCATGAATTATGTTGAGAATTTGAATCAGCATACTGATATGCCGACAGAGGAAGATGAAATAGAGCAACAAACTGAAATGTTGCTAAAGAAAGAAGAGGCACCAAGGCCTTACGTTTTTAATTTTAACAAGTGTTTTGTGAATGCAGGTTTTCTTGCAATTGCTGGACGAGATTTGGCATAGGTGAGCAACCAAGTAAAGATGAAAGAAGAATACTTCATGGGAAATTTCAATCCATGGAACAAAGATGTTAAATTGCTAGAGGAAATGCTAAACAGTCATGATTCAATCATGAGAGAGGGGAAGGAAGATAGGGAGGCAGCAAAAATTGGTAGCAAGTAAAGCAAGAGAAAGTAAACTAGAGAATGAAGTAAGTAAAATAAAAGTCAACATAGAAGACTACAACAGTAACCTGAAACAAAGAGAAGAAGGCAGAAGTAAGAAGCAGAAGATAGACCAGTTCAAAATTATTTTGGACATAGAAATTCAAGAAATATGGCAGCAGATGATGAAGTAATTCAAATGGAGGAAAATGGTAGAAACAACAACAAGATCAATCAGAAGTTGAACCTGATTGATAGGAAGAAGAAAATGCAGCTAAAGACTAGAGAAGCACAACGACAACAAAGGAGTAAAGCAACTAAACAACTACAAAACAAAGTGTGGGATCCAGGAAGACCAAGACTAGAAGACACAAGATCAGGAGATCATGAATATTTTCTACTTTGGGAGTTTGATGCAGGAGCATTTAGCCTAAGGAAAATCATTGTAAATAGTAGACATAGGGGGTCATGCATTTCAAGAAATAGTTTCCTAAGTTCCAAGTCAAAGTAATAGTTAGGCCTTTAAGTGTGATTTAATTAGATGCTCTCAAAATAAATAAATAAGAACATGAGTAATTCCATGATTCTAGGACGAAGGGAGGGCTTTTAGGCATAAAAGGAATAGATGTGGACCAAGGAGGCTTTTTTGCCATGTATGCATGCATGTAGAGCTTTAGGATTTTGTTAGAGGATTGATTGGACCTTCAACGATCCGACCCAATGTTTTCATATATATATATATATATGTATGTAAACCTACAGGCAAGGGGAGGGCCACAAGTGTTGAGAATCAGGCTTGTGAGAGAGACCGAGTGTCTCAATTGTAATCAATTACTTTTATGTGTTAATACAAAGTAGGAGTTCGATTTTGAGTGTGCATATGTGTGAATTGAGTGTATATGATTTGATTTCATGCGACTTATGAACTCGTAGATTCTGTAAAGAAGTGCAGGCAGAGTTTTGTAGTACGCAAGGGCGTAATAAGCTCAGAGATGAATCACAAGGAATCATTGAATCCCAGTGAAAAGAAAAGTTAGTTTTGGAGGGGAATTGGAGCATCAGAGTGGCATAGTAGAGGCAATGAAGGATGAAACCTTTAAAAAAGCAATCACCAAGAAATTGACGAAACAATGAAAAGAATTCTAAGTAAAAGGAATTGTGGAGAAGTGCTAGTGGCGCTCAGTAGCCATTAGATCATCTAGATCAATGGCTGAGATCAAATCGCAGCGACAGAAGACCCTTTAAAGCTATCGGGATAAACTTTGGAAGGTACCGAGGGGAAACAGTTAGCGGAGTTGCGATATTGCGATATGGTGGTTAATCATAGACCAAATATTGCGATATGGCGGTTGATCGTGGCCAGATCAATGGTCATGATTAAATCTTATATCGACGATCAGAGGCACCATGGGTCAACAGTTTATTTGAATTGCGATATTTCCAATGGAAATATCGGTGATCAGAGGTTGGAGCAGTGCTACGGGCGAAAAATGGTGCGGACCCGCTGAAAACTATAAAGGTGGTTCTATTATTTTTGAAGTTCGACTATCGGTGATCAAGCATTAGGGTAATCGGCATTCGGCGGAGGAACTTTAGAATGTCGGACATGATGATACATCGATTCGGGACTATACATTTGAAATCTGTAAGGTATGAACGGAGGGAGTTTCATTCCCAAGTAGTTAATATTTTCGGTAGTGTGGGCCTTTTCACATAAGCATGTGTTTGCGACTTCCGATAGTTATATCAGAGTTGGAGGAAGGGAAATAGTATATATATATGACTACCGAACATTGCAATGGTTGATTGCGATGAGGTTCTAACCTCGAAGTTGGTGCTAAACTTGTAAGCGCTATGGAAACTATGTGTATTGTGTGTTAATCCTTTGTATAAGGATTATAATGGAATAAAAAGCGCGATACATGGGATTTCATATATAGTCTGAGAGGAAGTATTGGCTGGGTGATTGGGTTCCATTATACAAGAATAGAGGAATGGGCCTCTTGACCATTTATGGTCTGTAGATTTAACTCCATTGTAGAGTTGAATATCCTGGGACAAGTGTGCATGCATCATTGAGTAAATGCATATTGTGGGTTTGTGTGGGCGGTGTTACCCTGTCATGAATTGTGGTTAAGTATGGCCGATGTCGAGTATAACTCAACACCATGCCTTCCCTTCTCTGATCACTCTGCTTGACTCTGGTGAACACAAGAGTTCTGAGTGGACACATATTTACAAGAGCGATCTAGAATTTAGCAGCACATGCTAGATAGTCCTAGAAGGAATGCAAGTTCCCAATTTTCACCCCCAACATGCACTATTATTCCACCTAGGACACATATATCTTCCTCCAAGTGAGCGTACCAAGATGATTTGCGAGGCACAGTACAATTGAGTCGCTGAATATTTCAAAGTAGGGAAAACAATGGCAATACTGTAGAAATAATTTTATTGGTTGAACCTTCGTCAAGATGTTGGGAAGTACATTAGATCTTGCACTGCCTACATTATTTCCAAATCAACCATCAAGAAACAAGGCCTATGTACACTTGTGCCTACTCCTAGTTGAAGTTGGGAATCCATCTCCATGGATTACATGTCGGGCCTTCCTTCCACTAAGCATGACAATGATTGTGTTTTCTTGGTCATCGACATATTTTTTAAGATGGCCATTATGGCTACCTATAAGAAGAGTATCATATTAGAGGCCACTGCTATGCTTTTCTTTTAATTAGTGTGCGTACACTTTCACATCCCATAGTCCATTGTCTCAAATAGGGATAGTAGATTCCTAAGTGCATTTTGGTCAAGTCTCTCGTCGATGTTGGATACCAAAATTACTAAGTCCATGACTTTCCACCCCAAAACTGTTGGCCAAATAAAGTTTGTTAACATGATGATCATACACATTATGCACATGTACAACTTAAAGAATCCACACACATGGGATGAAAGCCTCCTCTATGTCGAAGACAACTACAATAGAGTTCTCCATAGCTCAGCTGGCCATAAACCCTTTCAATTCGAGCTCGGATTTTAGCCATTATTTCCTATTGATGTAGGAATACCATTTACAACTACTTAGGAAAATTCAACTCATGTCCAGTTTGAAGCTGATAGGGCTAACAACTTCCTTGAGCATAATCAACACATCATGTAGTAGGTCTATGATATATTGGACAAATCTAATGCTAAGTACAAGAAAAACAATGATCAACATCAGGTGTCGCACAAGTTCTAGGTGGGTGACAATGTTTGGCTACATTTGCAGAAGGAGCGCCTCGCTAGATCCCACTGCAAGATTCGTCATCTCCAATATGGGTCATACACCATCACCATGTTTGTTGGGGAGAATCCCTTCGAGCTCCACATTCCACCATTCCTTAGTCTACACCCAGTGTTCAATGTAGACCACCTTTGTCCATACTTTCCACCATTGTTGGACACATCCCATATTGAAGAACCAATCACACCAAGAGAGCTAAACCCAGACTACATGGAACATGCCACAATTGATCAAATCATGGACATGAATTCCAAGAACACTTGCCAATAGAGTATCCAACTATTGAGTTGTCAAGGAAGGCCATCTCATTCACCAGGGCATGTGGTTTACGAGGGACTAGGCTTAACCAAAATTTCCTCACCTCATAGAGGCTCTACACAGAATGGGGGAAAGTGCTTCCTGAGGAGGGAGGCCTGATCTGGGTGGATATTGGTGGCCACCCACCTATTTCATCTAGACCTCTATTTGGTTTCATCTGTTTCCTTCTTTATTGCAACATTTATTATTTTTAGCAGTTTTTCGGTTCCTAAACTTCCGGAGTAGTTTTGGTCACCTAAATTTCATTTATTTGAGAACCACAATAGGCCTATAACCATAGCCATAGTAATGGGCACACCGCAAATTCTATAGTACGTGGATAGATTTTTCCATAAAGGTATCATATGTGCGAAACAAACATAATATGACCAGGTTATGACCTCCGGAAGTTGGCTACCCAACTAACACCAATGGGGCCCACAAATGCTTGCCATTCCATCTCTTGGGGTTAGGATTTTGGTTGTTTAAGGTTTTCCCTTCTTGTTCAATAATAAATAGGCCCTTGAGTCTCATTGTAACACAGTTCAGAGGCATGTAGCCGCCACATCTCTTCTCAGAGATAAGTTATTACCATAGCTTGAGCTAGTTTATTTCCATTGTATTTGTAAGCATATTTAAGTATTTGATACTAATGAAATGAAGTGTTATTTTTATTTCATTTTTGTATTTATGGTTATATCTATAATTTGTTTCATTCTTGTTTAAGTTTGAATCAAAGAACTTGGCCAGCCCAATTCTAGCTTGATCCAAGGGACGAAAACCCCTTGAGTGTAATTGCCATGTGTTTCAATTCGGGGTTCACAATTGTGCTTTAGTGTTTAGTTTAGTCTTGTTGAGCAGTCGTGCATGCCATTTTGGCAATGGGATGTCACGATTGATCATTATGGCATGTATTACTTTCAGATAGTAATATAAATAAGGGTTGCACCTTTCTTTTCAAATCTCATGTGTTCATTGTTTCACTTTTTAGGTTTTCAATTAGAACGCTAAAATGTTGCATATCTACTAATTATTTAGTTGTTTGGGATCTTATAGTGGTACTAGAGTTGTGCATCCTGCGAGCATCAGGGCTTTATGCGGGGAACTTCGATGACATTTATTCTCACCCTAGTCGGTATTTTCATCCTCATTGGTATGTAATATCACCTTAGTTGATTTATTTCAAAACTTTTCTTGCTGCCAATTCAAGAAACAGATCTCGATTTGTATTGGGTAAGAGGGTTCTAAAAACAATAGTTTTGGTGTTGTCAATTTCAGTGGTTATCCATAGCCACCTAAGTTGACCATTCTCGACAGTTTATCTATTCATCATTGAGTTTATTTACAGGATAAATTTTGGAGATCAAATCCCTTTGAATTTTACTGGAGCATTATATTGATGAAGGAAAGGTTCCACCTTTAGAAGACAAAATTTATAGCTACCAAAACACTATCTCTAACTGTTTGTTATATTGATGAAGGAAAGGTTCCACCTTTAGAAGGCAAAATTTATAGCTACCAAAACACTATCTCTAACTGTTTGTTGGAATTCCTTCGTAAGGAAATTTTGTTGGGGGGTATTCTTAATGGGTTATTTGCCATCAGATCGAGCTTTTAGGCTAAGTACAACTATTAAGATGAGCTCATTTAATCCTTTTGAAGCCAAGATTTAATAGATCGATCTTGAAGACCAAAATTTGAGTTCTAATAGCCACTATTGAAGACACGTGCAGGCTTTTGTTTCACAAGAATTCTAGAACCAGAGTTTATCTTTGTTCATTTGGAAAAGGGGTCAAAAGACCACTTGGAAATTCCACTTATTTTCAAATGCCAAATCTGTTATGTAAGCTGGGCCACAAAACACGTCAGAGGATTACATTTTCAAGTATATCTGAGGCCAAGTCTCTATCAGGAATGCAATTTTCATCCATATGGCATGATGAATGTATTGTTCAGCCTTGAGCCATAGATTATTATTGATCCATGTTGAAGATAACTTGTTGCCGAGTTCCAAAATCTGGCGCAGAACAAGTTTTCACAACGAAAAGCACATTTATTCTGGTCTACATTGAAGTGGATCAATTGGATTTTTATTTTGCTATTTTATGGAGTGAGAACCTTGTGTGATCTATCAATCTACGTGAAAAATTGATGGATCAAAAAAGTGTACATGTGAGTCGTAGTTGATTATCGAAGTACACAATGAAAAAAGGAGCAATAAAGAATACCTGTGGCATGTCGGCCCTGTAATGCGCATAAATAATGTGGCTTATTATGCGATAAATTATGCATTGGCAGCTCATGAAAAACAAGCCTCGATTAGTTATATTGTTGGATATAAGTTAGTGAGAAATCGATTTCATCCTGTACTCAAGCGATCAAAATGATTTATGGTCATGTCTCTTTTTGGACGTGGGTATGTGCTCTTGGCAGGTCGAGACATCTGGAAACCCAGTGTGCACCAGCGTACTAAGATAGGGCGTGCTAGTTAAGCCAAGAATAGATATTTGGAGGATCCGTGTCTATGATGAATTTCCTGTGCATATAGGAGGATCTCTTTTTCAAAACAGATCAATTTCATGTGCAATTGTTGGAATATCGAAACTCTAAGGCCTTGGGAATCACTTGCCAGAATCAGTGGTCAATTGCAGAAGTATATTGGGTCTCTCCACCTATTGACAAGCGAGAAGGGTTGTGGAATTTTACTGAGAGTGCCAATTACCTCAGGGGTTGCTTTAGCAGATTGTAGGGGGGCATGCATCAATTGAGTCGTGGAACGCTGGAGGTAGGGGCTAAAAGTCTGTTCTAATTATCCTCATAAATGGATCATGCAACAGGGGTTGGGTGCATTACAAAATAGGTCGTTCAATGGAAATTGTTGGCCATTTGTGGCTAACCATAAATTAAATTCTTATGCCCTGCAAATTTTTATGTATATGTGCTCCAAAATTAATGTAAATCCTCCGCAATAAAAATGTATTGCGTAGAATCACCGTATCATTGGTTAGTTGGTTAGATAAAAGGATAGTTCTTTGGACAAATAGAGCAAATCCAGATCATTAATCACAACCAACGTTGATCTTTTATGGAACCGATTAATTAAGTGGTGGGTGGCCGTAATCAAAAAAGAAATGGAATGCCTTTTTTTATGTTATGAGCAGACCATGATGTAGTTTTGGAGCTCTATTTGTAGCCATAAAATTTAGAGGAAAAATAATAGAGGTTTTTTCAAAGCTGATTTAAGGTGGTCTATTTTGAGGCCTTAATTATTTGTAGGAGAATTTCTTCTACACCAACAATTGTCAGATTAGGTTATTATTTTCTTCACTATTATTGGCAGATGTTCAATTTCCTTATGGAGGCTAAATATTTATCATTTTCTTAGTATAGACTGGTTTCTCAGAAGAAGGATGTTATGTTATATCTAGTAGCTTCAGCTAGTTGGACCCATGTTTCCAATTTATCTTCTCCTATTATATTTGAGTGGTATCACCGCATAGGAGATCCAGACCAAGTTTATCACTGGATGAGAAAAATTTATTATTATTTCTACAAGGATTTATTATCTCTACTCAAAGGAGGTGAATCAATTTTATTTAATAAAGCCAAGGAGAGAGAGAAAGAACACCAAGCATTGAAATCCATAGATGCCAAGCCATAATGTCATCGCTCAACTTATGGAAACACCTCAGGAATCAACATAGTAGTACGCCTATTGGTCCTCTACGTTGTAATACTTCATTGGATTAAAAATGGAAGCAACATTCTGATTAGAAGAAAGACTAGAAGACCAGTCTTTTCTCTCAGAAGATCCATGCTATCCTTCAAAAGTCAAAGGATTTCCTTAAGGAAGATGTGAGAAGCAAGTGTCTCTTTACACTTGTAGTGTATAATTTCAAGAGATGCCCTTCTTAATTTGGAGGAATTAGACACATGTCTATTGAAGGTGAAACATCTATAATGGAAGAAATTTAATTGGGCCCTCAATTCATCAATTCCCTCTCTCATACGATGCAAATTCTTGGAGCACCCTTGTGAGGAGGTCATGCTCAAAGTTTTCTCTTATATCAGCAAGATCATAGCATTGACATCACCTCTATCAACTTACAATAATGATTACATGAGGGAGACATTACCGCTAATAGTAGAAGCCCTTCAACAGTTGAACAACATCATGCTTCATACTTTTTAGAAGTGGCACAAAATATTAGAACTCATGGAAAATTTTAGATTTGGCACATTCATGCTGAATTTGGAATGTGAGGACTTGATCTTTTAGGTATGCCAAATCTTTTACACTAGCATTACATCAACTCATCCAGACAGTATCAAAACAAGCATGTAGAAGATTATGTCCTTGTTTTGAGAAGGAGATGTTGACATCTGCAAGATACTAAGATGAAAATTGTTGACCATTTGGAGAAAGGAACTAAGCATATCACCATCTTCCTATGATCTAGTCAAGAAGTTGGTTATGAAAAACATAAAATTTCTCATAAGGGTGTTAACTAAGAAGGATCTTAAAATGATTGATGGAGGAAGCGAGATCAAAGGAGGTAAATAAGGATAAAACAAAGGAAGAATAGTTGGAGACTCTTTCAGATAACGGGGATTCATCTATAGTGGTTTTCATTAGTTTTTATGGGAGAACAAATGAAGGATATGAGTAGTCAAGTACAAATGGTGAGCATCAACAAATTTTTTTGAAAGAGACCTGGAGGACAAGCTGCTGATAATCAATAAGCTTGGAAAAGTACATGGAGAAGGGAAGGAGGTAATTCCTCCTAACGATGTGGTAGAATGTTGTACAGTTGAGTACATAGATATCGAGGAGAATGTCCATGAAGAGTATGAAAAATTAGGTGTAGATAATAATCCATCTGTACATCCATGTTTGAAAACTAGAGAGGGTGAACAACAGATTGTTGCCACATGGGAAAAAGGCCAGGAAGAATACTTTCAAGGAGAGTTGAGTGAGGAGCCAGTATTAATAAACTAACATGATGAGCATGATCATGAGGGGAAACATGAAAAATATAGTATGAAGTATGAGCCATTTCTGGAGAGTCTGTCAAAGGCTCAAGCTAAAGCTATGATAGCTGAGGATACAATGCAGTGAAATATGAAGGCATTCAACAGGGCACTAGAATTTCCAATAGAGGAATTTCAAGAAAATATCATGCATTTCAAGACATATATTATGATTTTGAAGCAGAGAGTGTCGATTGTTCGAGATGTTGACACCTAATCTTCATGATTGGGGGAATTTGTGTAAATAAATAAATTAGGAATGTGAAGAGTCATCGGGAGATGAACTGAACAATCACTCCTGTTGTATATAACAATAACCTACCTATGGAATAATAGACAAATCAGTTTTACTGCCTTTGAAGAGTTACTCCATGGCCTGACATGGTATCAGAGCGAGTTCTTAAAATAGTTGTAACTCCCTTCATTTCTGCTACTGTGGGTTGTATGCTGGTCTGAGCACTGTCCACTGAGCGCTGTCCTCTGTCGTTCTAACCTGAGCTCTGTCCTCAAATGCCTCTGTCGTTCTGTCCACTGAGCACTGTCCGGCGGATATTCGGCCTTCATGCAGAGAGGTATTCATTTTTCAAATTTTTTTCTTCATTGAAGGACGCTCTCTAGCTACAGTCAAAAGCGATTCAAATTGAATGTATATCGAGCTGTGCACGATTGAAACTATATTTGAAACGCTGTATTAAGAATGGCACTTTTAAGTTTTGAAACGCTATATTGAGAATGTATTTGAAATGATATTTGTGTCGCTAGAAGAATGTTGAGGCACAAGTATTAACGTTGTATGGTATCTGCGTTTCTATTTTATTGGTGAATGCATCATGTTGTGGCATCGTCACTGTGTTGGCATCTCTATGGTATGACTATGGTATATACTCCTGGTTATCTCCCTCCGCATACCCAATTATATATTATACCACTAGATTGTGGCCTTCCAAATGGCCATACCTCGCTTCGACTTACATCGCTTCCATACACCCCTTATACAGTCAGTCCTCCCTCTTGTTCGATCCCCTCTCCCAAACACAACACAACTCCCAAGCATTGCTCCCAAACGATGCTCCCAAATGTTGTGGTTATCAACACTACCGTACCACTCCCATAAATTCGCTCCTATTTTTTTTTTTTAACGTTAACACAATTTCGGTTTCAAGAAGGAAGTTGCAAGGGTCATGCAGCTCTGAATCTACCTCCTCACTGGTTTATCTACGCAAGAGTGAGATTTCATGTTATTTCCATTAATGATTAAAACAAGTTTAATCTGAGACAGCGAGAGGATCTAAGCCCGTTAGTCGGGCGCGGAGTAGGCGGAGTATTGGGTAGTTTAAGCCATGTAAGGCAGTAGGCCTTTTCTTGGCAACTTTCGAGTGTTTGAATAATAAATATGTATGGAGGCATATTGTCTGGAATGCGTTATTAATTTTTTAAACAACGTTTGAGTTTTTCAATACGTTATTAATTCAAAGCTATGGTTTGAATGAAAGCTGTGGTTTGAATGAAAGTTGTGGTTTGAGTGTATGCTCAGTGGGTGTATGCGTTGAAAGATATATATTGAAAAACATATATATATTGAATAGCTTGTAGAATATGAACTAAATCTGTAAAATGGAATATGGTGGATGTATTACATAAGGATCCTTTTATAAACATTGGAGGGATTTGAAGAAACATAGTACATAAAAGTATTTGAAATCTTTTTGCTCTTTTGAGCACAATTTCACTGTATATTAGCATAAGTATTTTTTCTATCAGCAGAAGTTTTTTTTTTACAGAATGCATTCAATCATCTCTATCGTAGGAATAGTTCTCACTGGCAAGGAGAACTATCCTGATTGGTCCCGGATGATACAACACACCCTCATCTTCAATGAGTTGTGGAAAGGAGTGTGCGTCGGAGAAGGAGACAGTGACCCAGAAAAGTCTACCTCATACAAAGAGCTCGCCATTTGGGAAAACAAGAACAAGAAAGCTTATGTATTAATCGCAGCATCTGTAAATAAAGAGGTAAGTCGCCATATTTCATCATATTCAACTACCTTTGAAGCTTTACAAAAGCTGAAAGAACTCTATGAATCACATTCTGCACTTGAATTCGTCCAACTCATGACTAAACTCTTCACTCTTGAACTGCAGAATAATGATCCTCTTGCTCTTGCATCTGAAATAAAGTCTATAATGCATGATATCAAATCCACTGAGGTTGAGCTGGATATCTCTCTTATTGCTTTTCTCAAGCCATTTTATCCTACATACTCCAATTATCTTGAGTCTTTCCAAGCAAATGGAAATCTAAAAGATATAACCTATGAATCTCTTGTGAAAAAGTTTGCTAAAAGAGAAAAAGCCTTTGGAAAGAAGACAACCGCTGAATCTTCTCAAGAGACTGTGCACCTTGCTCATAAAGAAAAGTATCCTGCTCAAGATTCTACAAGAGGAAGAGGTGGACGAAGAGGAAGAGGAAGATATTTTAGAGGCAGGGGGGGCAGACCTTC
>APFE030906171.1:39650-55651 GCA_000404065.3 Pinus taeda | reverse complement strand
AAGAACCCAAAGTTCCATGATCGAACAAAGCATATCAATACTAAATATCATCTGATTCGACATCATGTTGAAGCCAAAACAATCCATCTCCGTCATTGTTCCACAAATGAGAAAATTGCATACATCTTCACCAAAGTACTTGGAAAAGAAAAGCTTGAACGATTCAGAATGATACTTGGACTCACCAACATCCCTTCAGATTAAGGGGGGGAATGTTGACACCTAATCTTCATGATTGGGTGAATTTGTGTAAATAAATAAATTAGGATTGTGAGCAGTCATCGGGAGATGAACTGAAAAATCACTCCTGTTGTATATAACAATAACCTACCTATGGAATAATAGACGAATCAGTTTTACTGCCTTTGGAGTGTTACTGCCTGGCCTGACAGGGACATTGTCTTATAGGAGAATATGAAAATTGAAGAGCTCATAGGGGTAAGTGTCGAATCAATGGCAAAGATGTCTAGTGTTGAGGAGTGACTCAAGTCCCTCACAAGAAAGCAAGACGAGTACAGTTGGGAGTTCCAGGGAAGCTCTTTATAAGAGCACATAGATAAGGCTTACAACACTACTAACCCACATTTATACATTGATCCAAATTCAAACAGGAATGCAACAAATTATGAATATAGCCATAAATACAAAGATGCAGTAGAAATAACACTTCATTTCATTAATATCAAATACTGAAATATGCTTACAAATAGAATGGAAGTAATACTAGCTTGGTCGATGGTAGCTTATCCCCGAGAAGAGATGTGGTGGCTACAAGCCTTTAAACTGTGTTACAATGAGGCTCAAGGGCCTCTCTATTATTGAACAATAAGAGAAAACCCTAAATAACCAAAACCCTAACTAGAGGAGATGTAACACCAAGAGTTTATTGGCCCTGTTGGGGTTAGTTGGAAAACCAACTTCCCGGGGTTGTGACTTGGTCATATTATCTCAGTTTTATGCACATGATACCTTGTTGGAAATATCTCTCTGAGGACTACGACAGAAAACATGATTATAGATAAAACATTGTTGGTGGTAGATTGTGAAAAATGTCAGTTAGGGCCTTAAAACGGCTCTTGAACTTTAGGACCCAAAAAACTGCTAAAAATAGTAAACTGTGCTACAATTAAGGAAAATGAAATACTAAAAGAAATAATGGTTGGGGTCCAAGTGGAATTGGTGGGTGGCCACCAATATGCACTTGGATCATTCCTCCCCTGTTAGGAAGCAATGGTCCCCATTGCATTTAGCTCTTCCATGAGATAAGGAAACTTTTATTGGACAAGGTCCCTAGTGAGCCACTTTCCTTGGTGAAGGAGTTGGCCCGCTTTGACAACTCGATATAGTTGGATCTTCTGCTGGCAAGTGTGCTTGATCTATGTGTCCATGATCCAATCAATTGTGTCTTGTTCCATGCAATTTGGATTTAACTCTGTATGTGTGAGTTGTTCTGCAATGTTTGATGTGTCTAGCAATGGTGCTAAATATGGTCGAAGGTGGTCCACATTGAACACTAGGTGCAAGCAAAGGAATGGGGGAATGTTGAGCTCAAATTCATTGTCTCCCATAGCCTTGGTAATGGTGTAATGACCATATCAGAGTGGTCTAAGTTTTTGATAGACTTCGGTAAAGAATTCCATTTGAAAATGAAACCAGAGTTTGTCGCCCACCTGCAACTTGTGTGGCACTTGATGTTGATCATGTCACTGCTTGTACTTGGCATTTGATTTCTCCAAAATGTCCTAGACCTGATAGCAGATATGTAGGACATTCTCAATGAAGTTGTTTGCCTTATCGGTTTCAGACTAGACATGAGCTGAATCTGCATGAGTAGCTACAAATGGCATGGCCACATCAATGGGACATAGTGGCTAGAATCCCAAGCCCACCTCAAAAGGGTTGTACCTAGTCAAGCTATCAAGAGCTCAGTTATAGCTATGCTGGAAATAGGGGAGGCTCTCCTCCCATGTGCGTGGATGCTTTGAGTTGTACATGTGCAGAATGTGTACAATCATCCTATTGACGACCTCTATCTAGCCATTAGTTTGGGGATGGAAAGTTGTCAACTTAGTGAGCTTGGTGTCTAGCATCAACCAGAGACTAGACCAAAATGTATTGAGGAACCTACTATCCCAATCTAATATGATAGATTGTGATATCCCAAAGTGTACCCACACTCGTTCTAAGAAGAGTTTAGTAGTCGCTTTTGTTGTGGTATTCTTCTTGCAGGCAGCCATAATGGCCATCTTCAAGAATTTGTCAATGAACACAAAAACACAATCGTTTCCATGCTTAGTAGAAGGAAGGACCAACATGTAATCCATGGAGATGGATTCCGAAGGCCGACTAGGGGTAGGTAGTGGAGTATAGAGGCCTTTCTTCTTGATGGTCAGTTAGGCAATGACACAGGAAGTGCAGGATTTGATGTACTTCCCAACATATTGTCAAAGATTCAACCAATAGAAATACTTCTGCAGTACTGCCACCATTTTCTCGAACCCAAAATGCCTAGCTACCTGACTGTAGTGTGATTCCCAAATCATCCCGGCATGCTTGATTGAAGGAACACAATTGTGTCCTAGGTAGCATAATAGGGCATCCCGGAGGTGAAAATATGAAACTTTCTAACCCTCCAAGGGCGTCTGGTATGTGTGGCTGAATTATCGGTCGCTTTTGTAGAGAAGTGGCCAATTAGAAGTCTCGTGCCCACAAGAGTTGAGCATGGTGGTTAACACTATGATCGATGGTCGGCTGAGGCAATCTACAACATTATTGGTGTTTCCCTTCTTGTACTTGATATTCAAATGGAACTGTTGCTGGTATTTGGACCACTTCTGATGGCAATCATTCTACAATTTCCCTTGCATTTGTATCAGATGCAGGGGCTGGTGGTCTATGTGGATGATCATTTCCTTCCCCAAAATGTAATGCTCCCATTGTCGGCAGGCTTGCGGAATGGAATACATTTCTTTGTCAAGAGTGGGATACTTTCGGACTATGTCTGAAAGTGTCTCATCGTGATATTCCAATGGATGCCCCTATTGAGTAAGGACTACCCCAATAACATAGTTAGAGGCATCTGTCTTGATATAAAATGGTTGTTGCAAGTCTAGTAATTTGAGAACTAGTGCAAAGCAGAGGCGGTGTTTAAACTTTTCGAATACCTTCTATTGAAATCTAGAACAAAATAATTATGCTTTCGCTTCTCCCTTGGTGACATCACTCAAGGGCCAAATTCTATGAGAAAATCCAAGCACAAACCTGCTATAAAAATTGGCAAGACCTAGAAAGCTGCAGAGCTCTATAAGAGTGGTTTGAGCTGGCCAATCTCGAATGACTTGGATCTTGGTGGGATCCACATGCACCCCGTTCATTAATAATGTATCCCAAATACTGAGCCTCGGTCATGCAAAAAGTACATTTCTCCAAATTGGAACATAGCTTGTGTTGGCGCAGTGGTTGGAGAACATGTCAGATGTGGTCGAGGTGCTCTTCCCAAATTTGGTTGAAGATGAGGATGTCATCCAAGTATACCACTACAAATGAGTTGGTGAGTGGTCGGAAGATGTCATCCATCAGCCTCATGAAGGATGCAGGAACATTTGTCAACCCAAAAGGCATAACCAACCATTCGAAAATGCCCTCCTTGGATTTGAAGGAATTCTTCCACACATTGGAGGGTTCGATTGGTACCTGGTGATATCTTGATTTCAAGTCGATCTTGCTGAAATATGTCCCCCCCTTAAGTTGGTCCAGAAGGTCATTAATATGTGGAATTGAGTACCTATTCTAGAGAGTGATCTTGTTCAATGCCCGATAGTCAATGCAGAGTCTCCAAGTCCCATCCTTTTCTGTACCAACATGATCGGGCTGCCACAGGGCGATGAACTCGGATGGATGTGACCTTTCTGCAACAACTCCTGAATCTACTGCTTGATTTTTCCGTTCTCCACAATGAAGTACTGATAGACTTTTCTATTGGGTAGTGGTGCACCTCGGGTTAGATCGATGGAGTGCTTGACCTCACAGTACAGAGGCACCCCTACAGGGGAGGTGAGGATGTCTTCATACCCCTCCATGACCTTGTCCATCTATTGTTGTCATGTGGAGGGGCCCTGTCTGGAGGTCATGGCCACCATCTTCTTCTTTCCTTGCGGGCATATAACCAAGAAAACAAATTGCCTGATTCTATAAATGAGATTACTCCATTTTTTTGCAATAACTAAAGAGATGGCGATAGGCGGTGCTACCCCTAGTATACTGTACAGTTTATTTCCCAAAGTGACAATAACAACACAAGGCCTTGACTCATACACATCATGTCACCTCCATAAGTATGGTTGGCCTAATAATACATCACAAACATCAAGGGAAGCAACGTCACATAATACCTCATCTGTGAAGGGCTTGATGTTGTATGGAAGGTGACACTGCTGGCTCACGCGAAGATCTTGTCCTCGGTGAAGCCACACGATGGTGTACAGTTATGGATGTGATCTAGTCGGTAAGACTAGCTGCTTCACAGGCTCTGTTGAAATGAGTTCTTTTGTCTCCCATTGTCAACAATGAGCTGTAGTGGGGAACTCTTTACTCACATCTCGGAGTGAAAGAGGTGCTCCTCCTCCTCTAGATCCCCGGGGTCCTCCTTCTGGATCTTTGTGATGGCAACAGTGTCGGTGGGCTTCACATTGATAATCTGCTTCCCTTTGTCATTCCCCTTCTCGTTTTCTGACTCAGAGTCAGAATATGCATCTGAATGTGAAGCCTTTAGCTCGACCACCAATGACTGTTTGGCCTGACTCTCACTTGTGTTGTGAGTGGAGCTCTTATGGAACTCACACACTTTCCCATGTCCTTCTTCAGCTTCGTGACATTGTTCTTTGCTTACGGCTTTAGAAGTTATACTGGGCCACCCTGCCTTGGCTTTGTCCTCTGTTTTGTGGTTTCCGGGCACCTTTCCTTTGCTTCAGATTCCTAGATCCAAAGTCTGAGTTCTTCTATTTAAACTTTTGCTCAATCTTGATGGCATATCAGTATGTTGTGGCAAGCGAGGAGATGTCTAGGAACTAAATCTCATCCTTGATGTACTTATGTAGGCAACCATGGTACTTAATAATCAAATGCTTCTCAGAACTCTCGATACCCAACTTCGTGCAAAGGGTATGAAAAAAATTGGTAAACTCTGACACATCTTGGTCCCTTCCTTGTCGCAACATTGTCCACTTTATGTATTTATCGTCATAGCTCCCGACAAGGTAGTACTACTCCTTGATTGCTTCTGAGAATGAGTTCCAAGTGGGTGCGACTGAAGACAATGAGTTCTCACTTTCATCCTTCTAGTCACAGTAGGTTTTCGACGAGTCGTTGACGCGGGGAGCTGCATTAAGAAGTGCAAAAGTGATATTTTCCCGGCTGGAAAGATCATGAATGGAAAAATATCCTTCTAGCAGATTTAACCATTTATCCACAATGTCTACATCTATCTGACCCTCAAATATGGGAATGTCAAAGTTAACTTGTACCTTGAAAGGTTTGGCACTTCCAGAGTAGCTACGAGAAGTAGATGTGTCGCCCTTTGGTAGCTGCTGAAGGATCTAGGCAAAGTTGTCCATCATCGCATTCCCTTGTCACTCAAGGGCTTCTTCAAGCAAGAATTTGATGGGATCTCCTGCCCCCTCATCTTTCTTTTCATCCCCAATTGGGAGGCCATCGGGATTTGCAAGGCTAGTCTTGCAAAGGTTTGAACATATCAAGCCCTAACTCCTTATATCCCATCCTCATTGGGGACATGAAAAGAAAAATAGAGGAAGAAAAGACTACTATGATACCACCGATCTAGATTTAAACAAGAATGCAACAAATTATGAATATAACCACAAATACAAAGATGCAATAGAAGTAGTAATTCATTTCATTAATATCAAATATTGAAATATGCTTACAAACAGAATGAAAATAAAGCTAGCTTGGGCAATGGTAGCTTATCTCTGAGAAGAGATGTGGTGGCTACATGCCTCCGAACTACATTAAAATGAGGCTTAAGGGCCTTTTTATTATTGAACAGTAAGAGAAAACCCTAAATAACCAGAACCCTAACCCGAGGAAATGTAACACCAAGAGTTTATGGGCCTAGTTGGGGTTAGTTGGACAACCAACTTCCCAAGGTCGCGACTTGGTCATATCATCTCCGTTTGACGTGCATGATACCCCATTGGAAAGATATCTCTGAAGACTACAACATAAAGGATGATTTTTGGAATCCAATCATTGGTGGTAGATTTCCAAAAAAATATCGTTTAGGACCTCAAAACAGCTCCAGATCTTTAGGACCTGAAAAATGCTAAAAATAGTAAATTGTGCTACAATTAAGGGAGCTGAAAAACTGAAAGAAGTAATGGCGGGGGTCTAAGTAGTATTGGTGGGTGGCCACCAATATCTAGCAGGATCATACATTGGAGAGAGAAGGGTAGATTTCTTCAAATGGATCATGTTCATTGATTGGGTGGAGGAACATGAGTGGGGCATTGACCATCATTAACATAGTAGATTTGTTTGATGTATTCATCATTGCCATAACATGGATTGGCAAGAGATTATGAATTTGTCCTGTATTGATGGGATTATTATAAGGATGACACTCTTAGCCAAGGGCATATCATAGCATGGTCCCTCAAGCATATGGGATGATGGAGGATTGAGGTGGTATTGTAACCCACAGGTCTCAAGGCATAGGTGGCATTGGGATCTAGGTGGATCTATTGAGGGCAAGATTGGTCAGAGGATTGTTTGGGATCAAATTATTGAAGGGTCCATTCAGGATCATTTAGCATGGAGGCATGGGTTAACACATTTGTTTGTAGCGGATCTTGGTATCAATGTACACATGCTTTTGATGTTGATAGAAGTGGATTCCTTGAAGGCATGAAATATTTGGACGGGAGATTTTTAATATTTCCTTTCCTTATATGGTCAAATTGGACGAACTCTACCCATGGTAATTACTGTGTTATTTTGCAATGGTATCAGCCCATGGTATTTCCCTTTGGTTTTCAAGGGAAAATCATCAAATAGGCTCTAGAGAGTCCATCAAGCCTTTAAAGGGGGAAAAAATCTAGGTTTTTTGATCATCTAGAGTCTATCTATCTATTTTTGTTTCATTGAGAACTTGGCAAGGCCAGTTCTAGTTTGATCCAAGGGGTGAAAATATAGTGGATGTAATTGTCTAGTGGATCCATTGAGGGTCCACGATTGTGCTTCCTTGTGTATTTTAGTCCTGTTGAGTAGCTGTGCATGCCATTTTGGCAAGGGGATGTCATGATTGATAATTCTAGCATGTATTGATTGTAGATAATAATATAAATAAGGATTCAAACCTTCTTTTGAGATCCCATGTGTTTTGTGTTTCACTTCTTATCTTTTCAATTAGAACGCTGAAATGTTCCAAATATATTGATTATTTAGTTATTTGGGATCTTATATATCATTATTTTTTTCATCATCCATGTTGCCTTCAACATTAATTTATGCAACCTTTATGTAGACTTTATCAAAGCATGATGTTGCAAGCCATTCTTCAAGGAACTTTAATTCTTCTTCATAATCTTCCTTTTTACATGCACGTTGGAATTTAATGGTAAGTTTAAAAACATCTACAGAATCAATTGATTCTATTCCTTTTTCTCTTCAACAAGAGTTTTCTCTTCTTGCATTTCTTTCTTTGCCTCTCTCACTTTCAATTGTTTATAAACCTTGGTTACATCAAAGAGGTTGTCTTCCACTAGGTTTTTAAACCAAATTGGGTTTCTCTTACCAAATAAAAATTTGTCAATAAGATGTTTTTGTTTCATCATATGCAACCATTCATCATTGGATAACAAGTCTTCATCAAAATTAATATCAAAAAGTTGAATTGTTGGATTTACCATAAAATTGGATACTTCAATGTCATCTTCATTATCATGAGCAAGCTTTATTGTTGGACTCACCAAATCATCATCCACTTGTGTTTGTGCATAGTGAGATTCATGAACATTTGTGTTCTCTTTCTCTACTTCTTTTGAGAATTATTCATAGTCATCATTGTCCTCCACATTCAAGTGGGACTCACTAAATTGCCATCTTCAACATGATTACACTCCCTTACACCAAAATTCCTCTAGAAGGTATCCTGGGCCTACTTAGTTGTTTATGCATCTGTGATGAGCCCCAAAAATGGGTAACTTATTGGGCTCATTTTTCCTATTATTATCGATTAATCCACCATTCTTCATAGTTCTATGCATGCTTTTGAATATATTTATGTTAATTGAATGAATGAGAATAGTCACTTGACCACATTGAAGTCTAATACGTGTTTATTGCAGATTTTTGGACATCTTTTGGACCAAGGTCAAGCATTTATGAGCTAGTTGACAGCCAAATATGAAGGAACAAGGCTTAGGATTCGTAGGAAGGGTGTCTCCAGCACTGAATGATCCCTTCCTCGAGTTCTCCACCATCAACTTGGAGTTCAACAACCCACCAAAGATGATTTGAAGGGGTAGCCAAGCAGATTTTGTGAAATGGCTGATTCACTGGAGTCTTGAGCATCCAAGCTCCTAAAGTTAAGGAGGGTTCTTGGGAGTCCTCGTAGTGCATAAGTAGGAAGGTTTAAAGCCTTAGTAGTTTAGCCATTGAACAATTTTTTTCACACTTGAGTGCAGCTCTGCCTTTCAGCTCAACTTCGAGCTTTTGCTGTAACAGTTTTGTGACATGATTATTTTTTGAGTAATGGAGATAAAGTTCACCTTGTACCAGCTCTGAGCATTCTTAGGAGGCTATAGCTCTTGGGTTTGGGCCCAACCCAAGTGCCAGTACCTCCTTTGTGTACTTTTATGTGTTTTTGTTGCATTCATAGAATAATTTCTATTATTTAGGGTAAAATCTTGCTTTGTTACTTAGGTTGTTTTTGATGATTAAGATAGTTTTTCATGCTTCAGGTTGATTTGACAGTTTGGTAACTAAAAAGATTTGTGAAAATGCTAACAATTAATCCTTGATCTCATCTCTCCCACCTTGGGACCATGAGCTGAGATGAAGACATACTTGCTACCACAAAAACACTATTTTTGTCTCTTCATGCAATTTCTAGTGTTAGATTTTTAGTTAGGAAAATTGATACTAGTTGTACTTGCATGTTTAGAATTTGTTCTTTCTTAGTTTACATAGTTATCTTGCATGATTTTCTGGCAATAATCTTATGTTCATCATGTTTCTGGTTTTTAGGTCAAATTAGGTCAAAATAGTTAGATCTTTGTTTTTCCTAATTTTTGTTTGATTAGTTTTGGAAAATAGTGTGTAGAACACCTATGATACCTCCTTGCCTACCATTCCTCCATCATACAACTTTCTCCAACCCCTAATCCAATATTGCTTCCCTTCATTTTCCACACTTTCCCACTTTGCCCTAATTTCTACATTCTTGTGCAACATTGCTCCCTACATCCTTGAGAAAATCCAACCAACTTCGTCACTCCTTAGCTTCATTTACCAGGTCCTAGACCCCTTAACATCCTTATCTCTCCTTAACTTCCACTTTCCCACCATTTTTCCACCATCAGCCCTCCAAAATGCGCTTTCAGATCTTCTTGTAGAACATCCTGTAGAACCCCTGCAAACTTCCTGTAGAAGTTCGCGTGAGCGGTTTTTCGAGATCTGATCATTGTGAAACTCTCTTGAAGGGTGATAGGGACCCCTTTGGCCCTCTTATCACCTTATCAAACTTCTACAAGAACCTACCCCATTTCCTTTCGCCAATCAACCTATGCAAGGTAAAAAATAGTTAAAGCACATGCATAATAATTCTGCAAAATTACTCAAAAATGAAAAAAGATGGCTTTTCCATATTTCTCTTCAGAAATAGCTTAGTCACATCCATTTTAACTTTCTAAGAGTCAATGGCATCTATTTCCACCACGTTCATCTCTTTTCTTGCACTAGTAGGGCTAGTCGGTAAAACTAGGGTTTTCTAGTGTTTGCGTTTCTTTCAGCTTTCAGCTTCTCCTTTGAGTTAGCTTTCATCCATCACAGTTAAAAGCTTCTTCTAAGATTTCATAGAAGTTGGCTTAAGCTCATAGTGGACTTGTGCCAGCTAATCAAGTGATAGCCTGTGGCAAGAGCTAGTACTTGTGCATATAGCACCGTTGATTCCAAGTTTGTTATGAACACTGGGTTGATAAAAGTAAAAAAGTGAGTCCCAGGAGTTGCAACATCATTGCTGCAATACTGGCGCCCACCATATTTTTGGCATTGTTGCCAGGGAAGCGTCAGAGTATTTGTGATTGTTGTTTTTCTTCTATTTTCTACTGCAACCTTCTACTAAGTAGTTTATTTCAGCAAGAGTAGAGTAGTTGTTTCGTTTCCATTATGCAATTTCATTTTTGCAAAAGTATACTAGACATTTCCTACTTTCCTAGACTAGCATTGCAATTTTGCAAGCGTAGATTAGCATTTCAATTTCGTAATTTCAATTTTGAAAGCGTAGATTAGCATTTAAATTTCGTAACTTCAATTATGCAAGTGTAGATTAGCATTTCAATTCTGCAAGCGTAGCTTAGCATTTCATTTCTGCAATTTCATTTGAGAAAGCATAAATTAGTCATTTCCTGCTTTCATTTCAATTCTGCAATTTTCATTTCAGCATGGTTTATTTTAGTTAGTTGCAATTTGTTGTTCAATCAATTTCATTTTTGTAGGTACAAGCAGAAAAAAAACAAAAAACAACCAAAAATATTTCATTTCATGCCTCGTAGGAACATAGAAAATTCAGGAAAATTCTTACCCAACACCCCCACCACACCACTGAGTCACCGTTCTCTCTTCTTCGGTGGCAGTGAATATCCAGAGATACATGAAGATCCTCTAACAGAAGAAGAGAAAGAAAACATTCCTCCTGAGACCATGGCCGAACATAGGAACGACGTAGGTGATGAGGAGAGAAAAGAAGGTGCCTTTCACATCCAAGAGACCAATGGGGACACAAAAATGAAAAACATAAGTCCCTCAGCCTTACCTCACTTCCATGGATTGACCACTGAAGTCCCTGAAACGTTCTTGTTTGATTTTGTTGTCCTTTGTCGAACCTATGACTATACAAAAGATGAGAAGAAGTTGAAACTCTTTCCCTCTACCCTCAAGGATGCAACATTGTGCTGGTTCATGGGGTTACCTAGAAACAATATCACAACTTGGGGTCAGATGCAACAAGCCTTTACAACAAATATTGGGATTACTGTAGGTCAAAAGAAATGAAGGGAGAAATCTTTCAGATGACCATGGGAAGCGATGAGTCTTTAGAAGATTACAAGGAAGGGTTTCAACTAAGTTATAAAAGGGCTAGGTGCACACTTGACCCTGAATCTCTAAAGCTAGTTTTGCTCTGAGGAATCTTTGAAGACCTTCTAGATACCCTCCATTTTCTGGCTGGAGGAAACATCTACCAACTACCTTATGATGACATAAAGACAGTGTTTAGAAACCATTCTAGGGTAGCCTGGAAAAGAGGTAGGGGGAATCAACTCTCAGCCAGTGCCACCTTCTCCAGACATGAGTTTGCAAATCAGATGGAAGACGTTAAAAGTGAAATAAGACAAACCATTGCCATGCAACTAGATACTTCCCAAATCCAACAGAAGGAAGAGGAAGCTGAGACGTCTTTGGCCATATTTTGTCCCAGATGTACAAGGAAACATCCTCGGAATGAGTGTCAATTGCACTCAGTAGAGGTATGTTTCGTTTGTGAGGAAGACCACCCTACAAACTAGTGCCCAACCATACCCAGACTTAAAGCTATGTACCAAGGGACTGAAGGAGCCACTGAATCTCTCTACTTCCTAAACCAAAGGAGGCCACATGGATCTAGACCTTACCAGAAGGGGATGCAAAGGGCATCCTAAACTTATTACAACCCCAACCAATCCACTCACATACCTTCTTGGGGTCTCGCTACTCATCATTCTTGGTTTGCACCCACTCCTTGGTCATATCCATCTCAATACCATATTCAACCTGCTGCTCATTTGTTTCATTCTCATTTTTAGTCCCAACCTCAGTGGAATGCACCTCAACAGGGGTGGAGGCCCCAATACAACTCTCCTCCCACCATTTTTCCTCCACCACTTGCTTAACCACAACCATTACCTCCTGATCCTCCGAGACAACCCCAGATGCCTGTCCAACTGAACCCGAACCCCAATATAGGCCCAACAGGTATATACTGGAGAGACAACATGCCATACCTATGCTGTGGAGATTCAAGAGATCAACCTACGATCTAGGAAGGTCCTACTAGATAGCCAACCTCCTCCTAAGGAGGATGAGGAAGAGAAATAGGAAAGTGAACCCAAAGCCATTCCACCTTTTCCTCAGTGACTAACTAGAACCACACCACCAAACCCAAAAGAGACTGAATTTCTAGGCGAGCTTAAATAGTTATGTGTGAAAATACCACTTCTCCAAGCCATAAAAGATGTACCAATCTACAACACGTTGATTAAAGAGAAGTGTTTCAGGCACCCATGCAGGCGTAAAAGAGATGCCCCAACTATCAATGTGATAGGACAATTATCTGATCTAATGTTGGGACAAGTAATTTGTCTGAAATATCTAGACCCTGGGAGTCCTGTAGTCAATTTCCACATCAATGGCACCATAATCCCCCACTCCTTGATTGAAGAAGATGTCATGGTCACCGTTCATTCTTGGGAGTACCATGTGGACTTCTTGGTCCTTCAGCCAAAGAGAAAACTCACTAGGCACCCCCTCATTTTGGGAAGGCCTTGGTTAGCTACTGTAGATGCTTACATTAGTTGTTAGGCCAGGAGCATGACCATCAAGAATGGGCCTATGCCCAAGCAGCTAGTCCTATATCCTCCAGCCCAACCTTTGCTAGAAAATGACTTACCTCTCTCGTTAAAGGAGGAAGATGAGGATGAGGTCTACTCTGCACCAGTGTGCACAGTGGAAGCCCCTAAGGGAGGTCATCACACCGAGGATGGCCTTACTGAGAATTTGATTCATGATTCACCTCCCAACATGCTACGATTGGAAAAGTTGATGGAAGGCACCCAGGCCAGTGCTTTAGTGGATCTATGTCTGGATGATTCGACCTCCCCCCAGTTAAGAATGTGGAACTCAGCCCTGAAAGAACCTTGAAGATCAACTCATCCCTATCCCCCTTCTCAGAAGAAGGAGCTATGTAGCTTATTGAACTACCATTTGGATGCTTTTTCCTAGAGCTATAAGAAGATGAAAGGAGTCCACCCTTCAGTCTGTACCCATCACATTTACATTAAAGAGGATTGTAAACTAGTCAGGTAGCCTCAGAGGAGAATGAATCCATCCCTTAAAGACATTGTCAAAGAAGAACTGCAAAATTTGCTGGATGCAGGATTCATTTACCCCATCCTTGACAGTGAGAGTGTTTCTCCTCTGGTGCTTCTGCCCAAGAAAAATGGGAAGTGGAGAATTTGTGTAGATTATCGAGAACTTGACAAAGCTACCAATAAGGACCATTTCCCTTTACCTTTCATAGATCAAGTGTTAGATGGGCTAGCAGGGAATAAGTTCTTCTCCTTCCTAGATGGGTTCAGTGAGTATAATTAGATCCAAATCAGCCCAGAAGACCAAGATAAGACCACTTTCACTTTTCTGTGGGGTACCTTTGCCTACCGGGTCCTTCCCTTTGGGTTATGCAATGCTCTTGCCACTTTCCAGAGAGTAGTACTGAGCATCTTTGCTGAAATGGTTCATGATTCAGTGGAAATCTATATGGATGAGTTTACTCCTTATGGGTCCAAATTCCAAGAAGCATTGATTAATTTGAGAAAAGTTTTAACCAAGTGTATTGAAATGAACCTGTCCCCTAGTCTAGAGAAATGTAAATTTCTGATGACTGAAGGGACTGTGCTAGCTCATACAATTTCTCAGCAAGGATTACAAGTGGATCCCAACAAGATTCCTATCATACAAAGGGTTCAACCTCCTTAGAAGGTAAGAGATGTTCAGAGTTTCTTCACTTAGCAGGGTACTATAGAAGATTCATTAAAGATTTCGGCAATCTAGCCTCTCCAATATTTGGTCTTTTGTGGAAGGATGTTGAGTTCATGTGGATTGACAACTGTCAAGAGGCTCTGTATGCATTGAAAAGTAAGTTGGTAACTGCCCCAATCTTGAGAGGTCCAAACTCGGCCCCACCTTTCCAAATTCATATAGATTCCTGGAACAAAGCCATAGGAGCAGCCTTAGGACAAGTTGAAGAGAAGCTTCCATATGCCATTCATTTTGTTAGTAAAAACCTGTTCAAGGCATAACTAAACTATACTGTAACCGAGAAATATCTCTTAGCTGTAGTCCATTCCCTAAACAAGTTCAGACACTACATCACTGGTTATCAGGCATTCATACACACTGATCATGCTGCAAGTAGATATTTAATGAATAAACCTAATGTAAATGCTCATATCATTAGATGGTTACTTTTATTGCAACAATTTGATTTTACCATTGTTGATAAGCCAGGTAAGGAAAATTTTGTTGCTGATTTTCTCTCTAGACTAGATTTGTCTAGAGGTGAAGAAGGGTGGTGGACAATCAAATGCCAGATGAAAACCTATTTGCTATCTCAGTACTCTCTCCATGGTTTGTTGATATAGCAAATTACTTGGTTTCGGCATAGTGCCCGCCACACTTATCCTCAAAAGAGAAGAGAAAGATCGTGACGAAAAGCACCCTCACATGGATTGGGGGTAACCTGTTTAAAATTGGCCCAGATTAGTTTTTGAGGCATTGTGTTAGAGAGGAGGAAGTTTTTGACATCCTCCTCACCTATCATGATGGGCCCTGTGGGGGCCACTTTGCAACAAAAAGAACCGTCTTCAAAATTCTACAGGAAGGCTACTATTGGCCCACTTTTCATCAAGATGTTAGTAGATACATTAGCTGATGTGACCGATGTCAATGGATGGGGAAGCTGGCTCCCAGGGATGAAATGCCCCTCCAACCTCAAGTGACTTTTGAGCCATTTGAGAAGTGGGGCATGGACTTTGTGGGTCCTATCAACCCTCATTTGAACCAAAAGTCTTACATCATTGTGTGCACAGACTACCTAACAAAGTGGGCAAAAACAAAGCCAATCAAGGTAACAATAGAAGAAAAGGTGGCTAAGTTTTTGAGGAAAATATCTTCTACAAGTTCAGTTACCCAAGAGAGTTAGTCACAGATCAAGGAAGTTAGTTTACTTATAACCTGATTGAAGACCTACTCGCTCATCACAGGATCAAGCACAGAACTTTCACCCCTTATCATCCACAAGCAAATGGATGGGTGGAAGTCACTAACATGGCTTTGGAGGAGATTTTGACTAAAGTGGTGAGGAGCAGCACAAAATATTAGGCAGATCACTTAGTTGATGCCACCTGGGCCTACAACTCTACTTGGAAAACTACAACAGGTTTCACACCCTATGAGTTGGTCTACAGGAAGAAGGATTTTTTGTCCACGGAATTTGAATATAACACCTTGAGGTTGGCAGCTCAGATGGACCTAGATCTCAGCCATGCGCAATAGGAAATATTGTTTCAATTGAATGGACTAGATGAACAAAGAATGCAGGCCCTTCTCCACACAGAGGTGGTCCAACTTTAGAGGAAGATATGGCATGACCGGTACCTCAAATAAAAATAGTTTCAGCCAGGAGATTGGGCGCTATTATATGATTCAAGATACAAAGATTTCAAGGGGAAGCTGAGGACAAGTTGGCTGGGACCATATATAGTGGATAGATACAACGACAATGGTTCTATCCTTAGCAGGACCATTGATGAAGAAGCCATCTCCATGCTCGTTAATGGGCATCGATTAAAAATCTAGAGGAAACCCCTTTTTAAGTAGGAGTTCATTGAAAATCTGGATGAATCAGTATTGGTAGTGGAGGAGGCCCCTGCCTCCACTCCACCAAAACCTTA
>APFE030906171.1:6824-39257 GCA_000404065.3 Pinus taeda | reverse complement strand
AAGATCCTTCGATGAAAACCTCCTGGAGGCGCCCCAGCTGTCTCAAAAAAAAAAAACAGAAAAAAGGAAAAGAGAAAGAAGAAAAGAGAAACGTAATTTCTATTGAATAATTACAGGTTGCAAGAAGGACATTGCATGTTAGAAGGATCGCACAAGAAAAGGATAGAGGTCAGCACCAGGCTGCTAGCATCCCTCACCATACATTCCTCCATGACCACTACCCTTTCCTAATATTTGGTCTCATTCAGACTAGGATTTCACCTTCTACAGGAAGTTCCATGTCTTCTACTGGAAGTTCTGTGTCTTCTACAAGTAGTTCCTATAGAACCTACAAACAAGCTAAAATTTATCTCCGAAGAGGACCTGAATGTTGGGAACCTATCCATGAGGCCTGTAAACATCCATGCTTCCATCCATTGCCACATGTCAGCATTTTCCATCTCTGTATACCTCCATTGCACTCATATTTTTTATGTTCCTGCACAGCCACACACAGAAATCCCGGTTTTTTTCATACTGCCAGCAAAAACTCGTTAATGACAAATCAAGCAGCAATTTTACTCACCATACCTATTACCCTCCATCTAGATTCCTCATCCACCGAGACCCTCGTCAGCAGTATAGCCCTGCTCATTCTAGCTTGCATTGCAAGAGGAGAAGCAGCCACAGGACATCCTATAGGAATCCTGTAGCAACTAATCCCACTGAAAGACATACTCGAGAGATAGGGAAAACAAAGTATGGCAAAAGAGACATGTAGGAAGCTCTTTTTGAATGTAAGAACATCAACAGTAGCAGAGGCCAAGCATGCAGTATGCATGCAGCAACAACAAATGAAGGAATGGTGTTCCAGAACCTGAAATCTGCATAACACGACCGCAACCACGTAGGTAAGTGCCTAAACTCATTCTCCAATTGCATAAATCATATTTTAAAAGCTTCATGACTATGGGAACAATTCGGATTGGGTGAAATCGATGGTTATTCAACTGGCCACCTTGGATAGTTACATATCCTCATGAGGTCCAAACGAGCCCCCTTACATTCAAAATTGCTGATTAGATGTGCAGCCAGCACGTGTGGAGTGTCCATTCAGAGAGAAATCGTTGGGACTGGTAGTGGTGGTAGCGGTAATGGGAGAGCAGAGGTGATGGCAGTCAGAAACATGTAGAAACATTATGGTCGTGACGTCAGATCAATAGTTTGGTCTGGCCACCTCACCCCTTCACCACGAATCACGCTGCAGCTAAAAGACACTTAGTGGAGACATGCACCAACCTCTGTTCATTCTGCACTCACCACATTCTCGACTAGAGTACGTATCCACTACTTCCAAAAATAGTTAACCAGTCGTCCTCCACCTGTTTTTCAGCCTATTTTCAAAAATCTCCTGCTTATTGGGCTCTAGTGGAAGCGTAATTCCATTCTATAGGAACTGGGAGCCTTCTACAGGAAGGGTTCTACAAGAATGTCAGAGAACCGTTCGGCAGGAGGGAACCTAAAGTTTTTGTTGCATTTCAAGCTCCAAACAAGGTAGGTTCGAGAGAACTTCTCTGTGCATAATTTGTTGGTGTAAGTTGGTGAATTGAATGACATCAATTTGAAAAATAAAAGTCTACTTGTGTACTCAACAAACCATGAAAGATTGCCTGCATATTTCACTGTATTTGCCTAAGTTCTTTCTCTGCACTCCAAAATCTCCTCATCATTTTTAAAATTCTCCTCTAAAGAAGATATATGTTGTAGTAGCGGCCACCTTGTGTGCATGAAAAACTGAATATATATATGTATCTATGTGTTGAGAAGAGAATTTGTGCCCTTATGCTCTGTTCTACAAAAACAACATTCTCCTTTCAATAAACCGATGGTCGAATTCTGGGTGACAAAAACAAGGGAATTATTGCTATCTAGTATTGTGAGGAACACAAGAGAAACTCCTCCCTGGGTTCAAAAGACACCAAATTAAGCTATCCTCTGTTTTAGGATTGACTGTTGTTTTCCTGAGCATTTTCTTCTCTGATTAATACACAAGAAGAATACTTAACACCATGCCAGGGGGATTCATAAGGAAAGAGCTCTTAGACTCTAGCAAGCTGTATGAGCCTAAAGGAGAGGGAGAAATGACAATAAAGACAACAAGGGAAAAAAGGATACATAGCAGAAAGGAAAAGGACGAATAGGCCCAATTGATGGTTACCACAACTAAGGTAGGCATCCAGAAAGAAAAGGAAAAGGTGCACCTTGACATATCAGTCACACAGGCAGAAATAGTGGACACAAAGATTTCTACAGGAAGCGAAGAAAAATACTAGAAGGAAGAGAAATCCCCGTAAACGTTGGCAAGGGAGGCAGTAGCTATGCTTGCTGCATTAAGCACACCTGCAAAACAAAAAGGAAAGAGAAAGAGCCAAACCTTCATGTACTTCAAAGCCAGGAGGAGCACACAGATCAAAATGGGCAAACCCCAGCCACAACCAAAAGAACCAAACCAAAAGAAGAGTCTCCTTTAAAGATATCCATCACCTATGAAAGAGGAAGCCCAAAATCCTCCACCTGGAGGTACAAAATTAGGATGATGGACTCAAAAATAGCTCTATAGGAAGCTGAAACGACTCTACAGAAAACTTTGGCGATGTTAAAAGAAACCGAGGAATTGGAGGAGAAGGTAGCCATACAACCACAGGGGGATGAAAAGACTGAAGAAATACTAGAGCCGAGCCCTCAGCCTAGCTTGGGCTCATATTACAACTTGTTAGAAGGTGGGAAGATTATCCCACAGATGTTTGTTGTACTCCTCTTCTTTGCATTGGAACAAGAGAGGGTTAGGACTCACACTTGGATGAGTATTGCCAAATCCAAGGGTGTTGCAGACATAGGCCACCTAGAGGAATAAATAAAGGAATCAAGGAAAGAGTTTTCCATGGTAAGACACATGGAAAGTAGTCAGAGAGTCAAATTACAGGAAGAGAATGAGATGCTAAGGAAGCAGTTGTAGCTGCAAGAAAGTCATAAGGAAGATAGGCCGTCCATTCTAGGAGAGTAGCAGTAGTAAGAAAGACCTCCAGCAGATAGAGAGAAAATTGAGGAACAACAGAAAGAAGAAAAGCTACCAACTGATATTGAGATGCTAACAAAACTGCTGCAGGAAAAGGAGTCACAGGCAGTAGAAGAATACACGCTTCGAAACAATAGGTGCAAGAGAAAGAAGCCCAAATGGCCTGCATGGCCAGATGGGTAGTAGAAGCCTTACAATGCAGGCAACCTACAAAGTCATATGCATTATATATTAAGGATCAATGGTTGCAATTTAAAATTAACACACTGGCCCAAAGGGGCACCATTCGATTCCAGAACTATAATCAGTTCATGTATTTGTGTGACAGTAGCTTAGTGGAGGATAAGGCCAAGTTAGCTGAATTCTATTTACACAACTTGACACTTCCAAACACGAATCTATGGGACCCCAATGCTGATTGGGAGATGTGCAACTAATGGCCATGGCCTCTTGGTTAAACCATGAGGAAGAGAGGGCAACAGAAATTCAGGAAGTTATGGATAGGGAGCTGAGTGAGACACTCATGACCTGAGTAGAACCAAAAGATCCCTCAGCTTTAGTGTATGCCCATCAGCACTTGGCAAATAACCCTCAGGTTCTCCCAGACTACATTGAAAGACAATCTCAGGCCATCACGCACTTTGAGGACATGGAGAGACTGTTGGGCGATAATTGCATACATGCTTGCACCAGGAGATGGAACACCTTGTCCCACAGTCTGAAAATAAGGGAGTACCACTCCCCAACTAGGATGCAGGAGTCTTTGGCCAAAGTACCTTTCTATAAACGGTCAATGAAAAATCTAAAGGCCAACTGGATTAGCCTAAAGTTTAGTCCTCCATTGCTCTTGGGACTACTAGAAGGGGTCAAAGAAGAAGAAGAACACAGGCAGTGGGAGGAGGTATAGAGAAAAGCAGGATTTCATGACCAAGAAGAGGACATCACCTTGGAAGCTTTGGATGTTAGAGAGACAGTCAAGGCAATCAAAGATGATGAGTTGGTATAGTTGCTTAGAGGATGAGCAACACATTCAACAAGGTCGTGATGCTGAGCCCTAAAAATGGGTAACTTATTGGGCTCATTTTGCCTATTATTATCGATTAATCCACCATTCTTCATAGTTCTATGCATGCTTTCAAATATATTTATGTTAATTGAATGAATGAGAATAGTCACTTGACCACAAAGTCTAATATGTGTCTATTGCAGATTTTTGGACATCTTTTGGACCAAGGTCAAGCATTTATGAGCCAGTTGACAGCCAAATATGAAGGAACAAGGCTGAGGATTCATAGGAGGGGTGTCTCCAGCACTAAATGACCCCTTCCTCGAGTTCCCCACCATCAGCTGAGAGTTCAACAACCCACCAAAGATGATTTCAAGGGGCAGTCGAGTAGATTTTGTGAAGTGGTTGATTAATTGGAGTCTTGAGTAGCCAAGATCCTAAAGTTAAAGAGGGTTGTTGGGAGTCCTTGTAGTGCATAAGCAGGAAGGCTTCAATCCTTAGGATCTTAGCCATTTAACAATTTTTTTTTGCACTTGACTGCAGCTCTGCCTTTAAACTCAACTTCGAGCTTTTGCTGTAACAATTTTGTGACATTATTATTTTTTGAGTAATGGAGATAAATTTCACCTTGTACCAGATTTGAGATTTCTTAGGAGGCTGTACCTCTTGGGTTGGGCCCAATCCAAGTGCCAATACCTCCTTCATGTACTTTTATGTGTTTTTTCTGCATTCATAGAATAATTTATGTTATTTAGGGTAAAATCTTACTTTGTTACTTAGGTTTTTTTATGATGAACATAGTTTTTCATGCTTCAAGTTGATTTGATAGTTTGGTAACAAAAAATATCTAAAAAAATGCCAACAAGCAATTGTTGATCTCATCTCTCCCTCCTTGGGACCATGAGCTGAGACCAAGCCATACTTGCTGCCACAAAAACATTGTTTTTGCCTCTTCATGCAATTGCTAGTGTTAGATTTTTAGTTAGGAAAGTTGACACCAGTTGTACTTGCATGTCTAGAATCTGTTCTTGCTTAGTTTCCATAGTTATCTTGCATGATTTTCTGCCAATAAACTTATGTTCATCATGTTTGTGGTTTTTGGGTCAAATTAGGTCAAAATAGCTAGATCTTTGGTTTTCCTAATCTTTGTTTGATCAGTTTTGGAAAATAGTGTACAAAACACCTGTGATACCTCCCTGCCTACCCTTCCTCCATCATACAACCTACTCCAACCCCTAATCCAGGATTCTTTCCCTTCATTTGCCACACTTTCCCACTTTGCCCTAATTTCTACATTCTTGTGCAACATTGCTCCCTACATCCTTGAGTAAATCCATCCACCTTCATCACTCCATAGCTTCACTACTAGGTCCTAGACCCTTTAACATCCTTATCTATCCTTCATTTCCACTTTCCCACCATTTTCCACCATCAACCCTCCAAAATCCTCTTTCGGATTTTCCTGTAAAACCCCTGCAGACTTCCAGTAGAAGTTCACGTGAGCGGTTTTTCGAGATCTGATCACTGTGAAACTCTCTGGAAGGGTTCTAAAGACCTCTTAGGTCCTCTTCTCACCTTTCCAACCTTCTAGAAGCACCTACCCCATTTCCTTTCGCCAGTCAACCTTTGCACAGTCAAAAATAGTTAAAGCACATGCATAATAATTCTGCAACTTTACTCAAAATGCAAAAAGATGGCTTTTCCATATTTCTCTTTAGAAGTAGCTTAGTCACATCCATTTTACCTTTCAAAAACTCAATGTCATCTAGTTCCACCGTTTTCATCTCTTTTCTTGCACCAGTAGGGCTAGTCGGTAAAACTAGGGTTTGCTAGGGTTTACATTTCTTTTCAGCTTTCTACTTCTTTCTGCAAGTAGAACTAGGCTCCTTTGAGTTAGCTTTCATCCATCACAGTTAAAATCTTCTTATAAGAGTTCATAGAAGTTGGCTTAATCTCCTAGCAGACTTGTGCCAGCTGATCAAGTGATAGTCTGCGGCAAGAGCTAATACTTGTGCATATAGCACCATCACTTCCAAGTTTTTTACAAACAACCAGGTTGTTAAAAGTAAATAATGGAGTCCGAGGAGTTACAACATCATTGTTGCTATGTTGGAGCCCACCAATCTGCAATGAGGGGAATAATTCTATCATCTACCCATTCTTTTATACATTTAAATGTGAAGGCATTTTTTTGCCTTCACTTCCAGTTCTTTAAAAAAAGCTTCATACATCTCTAGATGTTGCTTTGACTGACTTATACTCTTTGATTTTCACATTTGTTGACTGTTGGCTAGTTGTAAATCAACAAACAAATTTACTTGTAGACATAGTGATTGAAAAAACAAAAATGTCTTCGTGATGGCTTCTCTATTGCTCAATGTCGACAAAAAAATAGGTCTACAAATTTTCACAAGAGAAATGCTTTCACAAAAGATTTTACAAACTCTTTCTTTAAAAGAAAATTATAATTCCCATAACTGATTTGAACACTGCTTCCTTTGTTTTTAATGAACCCTATTTAAAAAAAAAAAAAAATTGAATATAATTTGTCTTAAAAAAACACACACATATGAGAAATGTGTTGGGAATAATGCTTAATTAGTTATGTAAATTACTGACAAATTAATTAGTTATGTAAATTGGTGACAAATTAGTCAGGAAATTTTGTGTTCTCTGCAAAATTAAGGCAACAAATGGTTAGGGTGGTCAATGTTGGAAACTAGCTATAGTGCCATTAGATTTGTTTCAGAGTTGATTGACAATCATTTTAGTAATAATTTTACTACATGAGAATATAGTTAATGGTTCAATTAATATATGAGATTTAGAATAGTTTTTAGCTCAAATAGTAACCGTGTTTTTTTTTGTATATGAATTTTTCTTCATAGTTATGTTGGCTGATCTGCTGGCTTAAATAAGTCATTTCATATTCGACAAGTGGTATCACAGCACACAAAATTGTTTTGGGTTAAGTTTTTAATGTTGGAATTTCACCAAAGTTAATCATGTTGAATTCTAACTAGATGTGAGTTCTAGAATTTGATGGGAACGATTATGATTATTGGTGCATTAAGATTCTAACCTTTTTTATTGGAAAATATTTGTGGGAGATTGTTGAATCAAGATATGAGGAGCCAACTGATTGGAATGCCCTTACAACCAATGAAAGAAGAACTAGAAAGGAAGTAAGGAAGAAGAATGCTCAAGCTTTGTTTCACATTCAGATACCTCTTGGTATGAGATTATTTCCAAGAATATCATAAGCAAAAAATACCAAATATGCCTGGGAGACTCTACAAGAAGCTTACCAAGGTAGTGATCAAGTTAAGGTGGTCAAGATTTAGACATTGAAGCAAGAGTTCAAGAATTTCAAGATGCAAGAAGCTAAAACTATGAGTGACTATTGTGTAAGAGTCAAAGATGTGGTCAATAAAATTGAAGAAACTATAATAATGAAGTTTTAATTAAAAAATTATTGAGATCTTTAACACATAGATGGAATCATGTTGCCATAATCATGGAAGAAAGTTAGGATTTGACAAAACTAGAGTTTGATCAACTGGTTGGATCTTTGATGTTCCATGAAGAAAGATTGAAGGACAGTTTTGAAGGCGTAGAGAAATCCTTTTCCTCTAAATTACAAATTACAAATAATGAAGACGGAAGAAGAAACACTGCCAAAATCAATTAGGTTCAAGGTAAATGGTAAATCCAAAACTCTTCAAGAGGTAGAGAAAGAGGTGGATCGAGTCGAAGAGGTAGTTTCAGAGGAAGAGCCAGAGGTAGATTTGATAAGAGAAATGTTCAATGTTATTATTGTAAGAGGTATGGCAAATTTGAAAGAGAATGCAGATTGAAAGAAGGCAAAAATGCTAATTATGCTCAAGAAAGTGGTGAGTATGACAGGGTATGAGAAGTTGTTTTCAGCAAAGGATGGCAATTTCAAATCCAAGATCCAACTAGGTGATGATAAATCATTGGAGGTTGCTACCAAAGGAGCTATGGAGGTCCAAAAAAAAGAAGGTATAAAGAGTATTCATGACATTTATTATACTCCACATTTAAAGAAAAATTTGTTGAGCGTTGGGTAGCTATGTGAGAAAAATTATAAACTAGCCTTTGAAAATAAGACGTGTACTATCTATGATAAGAATAAGGGAAAGAGGGTAATCATTGTTGTGCCTATGACAAGGAATATGATGTTTCCCTTCAGATTTGATGAACATAACAACAATATTGCAAATATGGCTTATGAAGATTCAAGTTGGTTATGGCATCTCAGGTGTGGGCATTTAAATTTTCACAGTTTCAATTTTCTAAGCTCACATGCATTAGTTTCTGGGTTGCACAAGGTAGAAGAGCATAAGGAGATTTGTGAAGGATGTGCTAAAGGAAAGAATGAAAGGGGAAGGTTTTCAAAGGGACCTGCATGGAGGGCTCATCACCTACTTCAGCTTGTTCATTCAAACATATGTGGTCCTGTGTAGACTAAGACTTTGGGTAAGTCATCATATTTCATCACTTTCATTGATGATTACTCATGAAATTGTTCGGTATATTTTTTGAAGGTCAAAAGTGAAGCTCTGGATACATTCAAGAAGTTCAAAGCCCTTCTAGAAAATGAGAGAGCATGTAAGATCAAATGTTTGTCGACTAATTATGGACGAGAATTATGCTCAAAATGTTTCCATATTTATTGTGATATGAATGGCATCAAGAGGTAGCATACTACAACATACACACCTCAAAAAAATAGCATAGCTGAAAGAAAAAATCATACTGTGGTTGAAATGGAATGATGCATGTTACAAAATAAGGGATTGAGCAACTCTTATTGGGGAGATGTAGCTACTACAATAGTGTACATCCTCAACAGTAGCCCCACCAGTGCACTGGAAAATATGACTCCTTATGAAGCTTGGTATGGAAAAAGGCCTAATGTTAATCATTTCAAAGTTTTTGGTTGTTTGGCTTATGTGCATGTACATGAGCAGAATAGAAAAAAGTTAGATGCAAAGAGTGAGTTTATTGTGTATAGTGAGACATGCAAGGCTTATAAATTGTATAATCCTCTAAATAACAATATTATTGTCTCAAGAGATGTAATTTTTTATGAAGGGGGAGATTATGGTCATAAAAAAGGCCATGTTGAGAAGACAAAATATTTTTTGAATGATGATATAGTTGTTGATAATGATCATGAGCAACCAACTAATGTTTTTGTAACTAGTGGCTTAACTCCACCAAGTAGCCCTTCAGTAATTTCTTTAACATCAAGTTCAAGTCCAACTTCTCCTCCAATTTCTACAAGGAAGGTAAGAAGATTGAGTGATATTATCAAAGGAGTGCAAATCAAGCACATGAAGAAAGCCCAATAGGTGAGATAGTCAATTTTTCTTTATTAGCCAAGGCTGATTTTGAACCATCATGTTTTGAAGATGCATGTACTAATGAGGTTTGGATGCAAGCCATGCAAGAGGAAATGGATTCTATTCAAAGGAATGACACTTGGAAATTGACAGAGCTTCCACATGACAAGAAAAATGTTGGCACAAAATTGTTCTATAACACTACATCTAACAGTGATGGGAGTGTCAAAAGACATAAAGCAAGATTACTTGCTAAAGGATTCACACAGAAGTATGGAATTGATTATGAAGAGACATTTGCACCAGTAACAAGACAGGAGACCATTAGAATGTTGATTTCATTAGCAGCTCAAAAAAGGTGCAGCATACATCGTATGGACATGAAAAGTGGCTTCTTCAATGGGTACTTAGAAGAGGAAGATATGTGTAGTAGCCAGAAGGTTTTGAAATGGAAGGAAAGAAGAATAATGTGTACAAGTTTAAGAAGGCTTCATATGGCTTCAAGCAAGTGCCAAGAGCGTGGTATTTTAGGATTGATGGATACTTTCAGGAAAATGGCTTCTAGAGAAGTAAGAGTGATCCTACCCTTTATTACAAATAAGAAGGTATTGATATTCTAACCATAAGTTTGTATGTTGATGATCTATTGTATATGGCTAGTAGTTCTAAGATGAATGATAAATTCAAAGTTGCTATGATGAATGAATTTGAGTTAAAAGATCTAGGCATCATGAAATATTTTCTAGGAATGGAATTTTATCAAAATAAGGATGAGATTTTGATTTGTCAGACAAAGTATGCATAGGATATGCTAAATAAATTTGATATGCTTGATTGTAATCCATCCCCTACTCCGAGTATTCATTGAGAGGTGTTATGTAGAGATTATGGTGCTAATTTAGATGATGAGAAAACTTACAGAAGTATTGTGGGGAGCTTGATATTTCTAACCCACAAAAGACCAGATATTACATATTTAGTTTCACTTGTTTCAAGATATATGACAAATCCATCTGAAATACGTATGAAGGCAGCCAAGAGGATTTTAAGGTATGTTAAAGGCACTCTAATTTTTGGTATTCATTACTATGCTTCTGAAAAGTTCAATCTTGTTGGATTTAGTAATTCAGAGTGGGGAGGTAGGCTTGATGATCGTAAGTCCACATTTGGAAATTGTTTCTCTTTTGGTTCTAGTTTGATTACATGGAGCTCGAAAAAACAAAGCATTGTTGCCATATCATCCACAGAAGCGGAGTATGTTGCAATTACCTCAGCAGGTACACAAGCTCTTTGGCTCATTTTTTTTGGAAGAAATTGCAGAAAAACAAATTCATCCTACAATGATTTATTGTGATAATGTAAGTTCCATCAAGTTAGCAAAGAATCAAGTTCATCACAGTAGGACAAAGCATTTTGACATGAAATATCACTTCATTAGAGATTTGGTGCAGAAGAAGGATATTGAATTGAAGCATATAAAGACTTAACATCAACTAGCGGATATCTTCATGAAAGGAGTTGCAAAAACTCAATTTTTGGCACTACGAGATAAGATAGTAAATCCTCATTAATCATTAAGGGGGAGCGTTGGCAATACTGCTTAATTAGTTATGTAAATTGTTGACAAATTAGTCAACAAATTTTGTGTTCCCTGCAAAGTTAAGGCTGCAAATTGTTAGGGTGGTCAGAGCTGGAAATTAGCTGTAGTGCCAGTAAATTTGTTTCTGAGTTGATTTTACTACATAAGAATGTAGTTAATGCTTCAATTACTATATGTGATTTACATCAGTTTTTAGCTAACATAGTAACTATGTTTTGTTTGTTTTAATTTTTTTTCATATATGTATTTTTCTTCATAGTTATATTGGCTTATCAGCTGGCTCAAATAATTCAGTTCATATTCTACAAAATGACCTTCTTTTTAAAAGCCCTTCTCAAAAACAAATTATTTCATTTGAAAACACTCACAAAAGCCCTTTTTTTTTTAATAGAAAAGCTCCCCCCTTTTCCTTGGATAAATCACTTTTTTTTTATAAAATATTAATGAAAACCTTTTTCCCACTTGGTCTTTTGGTAAAACCTTATGTACCATTAAAAATATTTTGACTTATTGCTTCACTACAATACATTTCCCATTGGAATCTTGATTTAAACAATTCTTCTCCATGTCATCCTTTTATACCATCAATACAATGGTTTCACCTTCAAGACTTAAAAGGAACACTTTTAACCTTGTGTTGTCATCATCACAATTTTTGACATAGGAAGGTTGCATTGAAACAAAAAAATTAACAATTCCGTAACTTTTTTGTTGTTTAGTGTACTTGGTCTTTCTGGATGAATACGGCAATCACTCATTTTTTTTAATAAAAAGTTTATGTCAACATTCTCTTTCAGCTGAGGAAATTATCTGCTTAGTCCTTTTAGCCTTTTAAAATTCTCTAAGTTTCCTTCTTTCGAGAAGCGGTTTCATATAGCTAGCTTCTTCAAACAATGTGGGGTTCTTCTCCTCTTCAACTTCTTAATCCCTACTTCTCTCAAGGAGTTTTATGCAACCTTTTTCTCTTATACCATGTTAAAAAATGTCAATCATGGAGCAAAGATGCTTTTCTCAATATTATGAAATAGTTAAATAAAGTTACACATGAGACATTAGTAATAAACGACTACAGTGAGAGTCAACTACAACTCAACCAAACTGGACTAAACTAAACTAACTATGAGACTTTGTTGGGTGGTTGTGACACCTAGCAGGTGGTTAAAATTACATTCTCCAACATTTATTAACTATGGAAATTCAGGAAATACATTACAGAGTACTCTTATGTATTCTCCCCCATGAGAATGTTTTTTAATACTTGTACGTTTATGCCAAACATTCGGAGAGAAAAAAAAGAAAAGAATGGAGGGTGATGATGTTGTGTAACGGGTTCCATAGCCCTAGTGTTGGTGGTGCCAAGACATCCATGCCTAGGAAAATCAAAAATATATTGTAAACACTACAAATCAAAAAAATATAATTCTCTATGATGGCAAACTAATATCACAACATGAAACTTATACGTCATTTGGAGTGACATAATAACATTGTCATAGCTCTTGCATGTGGCTATGATATCACATAATTGAGGATGTTTAATATCCATAGTAAAACTTGTATGAACAAATATCAACTGAAAATTTAAAATATTGTTTAGACTACACATCTCATATTCTTTTGAAACCCTATTTATTTAGAATTCTTTATACATGATATAATTATTTTTTTGTAAACTGCTCTAGAATTTAATTGGGTCAATAAAAAAAAATTGAAGAGCAACTTGGCACAAAGAATAACAATATCACATCATCATATTGGGAGATGAACATGCACCTCCTCGAGGTAACACTAACCAACAAATACAGAGCCCACCAAGAGAACTCAAAAACATACATCAACCCACCCAAGTATAAAGTAATAAAACCAACAAATATCCCCAAATCCCAACCATTACAAAGGTGTGAATTATGAATAACTAGGAACTAATGAAAAATTCCAACTCTTTTGTCAATGTGTATACCACAATCATAGTTCATCTTAATCATTGGTATAGTTCATAGCTACCAAAATATCTTGAGACATGTAATTGCCAACTGATGAAAATAGGCTTTTAGGTTTGTCATTTCTGGTTTTTATGTTTTTCAATTCTGGGACCTAAGGGCTATAGGCCCAAATAATTTTTTTTTTATAACAATGGATGTCCAAATCCACACTCTCTTCACTCCCTAATTTCCTCATTCCTAACTAAGTGCCCTCAAAACTTTACATAGTATTTCATCTAGTTCAACCTGCTTTAATTCTCTTATGGAGCAACATCTCTATATTCATTAACGAATATGCAATTTCACACCATAATATAGAGTCAACAACATAAATAATTATAGGGTTAGAGGGAACATGCAGACTGAAAGGACCAAAAGTTCATTTTCGTTCCCCTTCACACTGCCCACATAGTCCTTCTATTTAGTTTCTATTATTCGCATTGATCACCATTGATCAACAAAGTGTCTCCTAGTATATGAAACACTTGTTTTTATACTCCAATACAACATTATGTATCCAACTAGTCACTTCTTAGAATAACGACATGCATCCAACATTATATTATTTAATATCTAGAGACCCATGCACACAATAGAAACATCTTCATTTAAAATAAACTACGGAATTTCATTAACATCAACTTGATTATAGTGAAGCCTTGTTAAGCTTGATTTATATTGATTAGCTACTAGCCTATGGTGCCATGGTATCCTATTCACCATCTAATGGTCGCTACTACACCTGATAACATTGTATTGCCCCCCTCTACAAATGCTCAAAGGCTACAATTTAAAAAAAAATATTTATTAACTCCCTCTCCAAGGCAGTGTGATGCTAGCAAATTAAACTAAACCCCTAACTTACTCAAAATCATCACAAATATAGAATTTTGACTAAATTACATGGAAAATTAAATAAATTAAAAGTTCCCTATTTGGATTTCTTCCAAACATTCAAATAGAATTTCATGAGGTTCTCTTCCTTTCCAACCATTTCCTATTTCAGAAAATCATTTTTTATGATTCCTCAGTGGTATTTTTACTTCTAAGTAGAGGGTGTTGTTGCTCTTTCATTAGACTCAAAAAGTGAAAAAGCATTATGACCTTGTAGACATATACATATGGTCTTCTCATAAGAACCTTAATTTTGAGCTACAACAAAACCTTCATAGTAGAACCTTAATTTGTGAGCTACGACAAAACCTGTATAGTAGAAAGTATTTGTTAGTTACTATATGATACCTCAAAAAATGTCCCTCCTCTAATCTTCATCTTTCGACATCTTGCTAGTTCTTTTCTCTAGGACCAATTGAGAAATCCTTGCTATAGGTTCTTCTAAATCTTCACACGTATCTCTATGACTACCTACACAAAATGAAGACTACTCACTTACCAATCTTGAAAAAACTTTTAGCTCCTTCTCTTGCTCCATAAATCCTGATATTGTATGGTATTTCCTCAACTCTACACATAATATTTTCTCCTTCTCTGGTACAACCTGATGGAAATGGGTTTGAAGGTTTACCATTTTCTACTATTTATGCTTTTCGATCCTGGGATGTGTGGGTTATAGTCGCACATAATTCTTCTTTTCATATCAATGGATCACTGAATCCACACTATCTCTACTCCATAATTTCCTCATTCCTAATTAAGATATCTCAAAACTTTATGCAAGGTTTGATATAGTTCATATTTCTTTAATACTCGTATAGACTAACATCTCTATACGCATTGACACATATTCACTTCCATGCCATAATTTGGAGTCAACTATATAAATCATTGTGGGGTGAAAGTAAAGGTGTAGACTGAAAAGTATGAAAGATCATTCGAGTTCCTCTTCACACTGACCACACAATCATTTTATGCAATGTCTATTCTTCACGTTGATCACCATTGATCCTTTTTGATAATCAACAACATGTATCCTAATATATGAAACACTTGTTCTTATACTACAATACAAAATTGTCTTGCAATCATGGAGGGGTCCCCGACATATAACCATACTTAGCCAAACTGATGCTAAGGTTACCCAGCATATAACCACAATATGCATATTAAAAATGCATCCATAATTTTTTCCCAGGTATTTAACTCTGCATGGAGTCAAATCTTCAAAGCATAAATGGTCAAGGTCACTTTGTAAGCAATTCCTTTGTATCAGAATCCAATCATCGTGCCTAAATCTTCTTATCGGGGCTTATTAACCCATGAACCATAGTTTATGTCTTTAGTCAACTCATCGACCACATATATATAACTTTCCCTCTTAACCTTTGGTTAATACGTATTTAGCAAATAACCTTCTCATCAGTGCTTAATTCCATTTTAAACCATTTACCAACGAAAATATACACAAACTTCCCTTTCTCCACTTTTATAAGCCTTTGCACATTTTCTGAGGCTAACCTCATCGCAATCGCAATCAAGTTATTCACGGCCTTACCACATATGTGGTTCATCACCCCTCCGACTCCCAATATCTGACTATCAGAATCATTAATCATTCCTTTTTAGCCTAAAAAGAATCACAACATTTTAACATAAAATACATCACATACACAGGAAAACCCACTTCAACACATATAAGTTGGATCTCAAATCTTATGTAGCGGCACTTATAAATGTCGTCAGGTCTGGTTCTTCACTATACTCATTAACAACACAACTCCTTCGATCACTAATAAGCCAACACCTCCGAACTCCAATCGGCTATCACTATATCGGGTTCGAAGATATTGAAAGATCACTATCAACCCTTCACTATACACTATTGCCAACCCTTTGGCCTCTCCGATATGCGATATGCCGATATTTAATCTTTTCCATCCATTTCAATCATTGATCCAACGGCTATCAGCGCACTACTGATTGACCTATTGACATTCACCCCTCTGCTGTTGGATTTTGTGATTACTCCGATATGCGATTAAATCTCAGCCGTTGATCTATGAGATCTAACGACTGCTGAGCATCTAACACTTCACTTCTCCGCGTGACCCTTTTACTTATTTTTTTCACATTTCTTCAAGTTTTATTTGTGGTTCTGGTTTTCTAGAGGTCTTGTTCTTCTTTTGTTTCATTGCTCGCTATTCTTCCTGGTCTTAACTTTGCCCATTCCCTTGATTGCTATTGCTCCAAAGCAATTCTTGATCCTTCAAGTGGATTCAACCATCCATTATGATTCCTTTGAATCATTCTTCTTCTCTACAGTTCTTCAAACTTTGCCTTCTGCTTCCACTGCTCAATTTCTTATGAGTTGGACCCCTTAGTGAATTCTCTGATCCTTCAGGTAGATTCAATGACCCTTCTACGATCCTTCTGGCTCAACTTCGTTCCTTTGTGTCCTTCAGAATTCTACCTGTAATCATAGTTACAAAACCTACGAATTCAGAGTAAATCATTTATGAAGTACTCTTCACATACTGACATAGTCAGGAATAAATTTTGAATATATATTAATGTAAAAACAAATATTACATTCAAGATACCTTGGTCTCACACAAGCTTGATTCTCAACATTCCTGGCCTCCTACTTCTACCCGTAGGCTTACATATATTTATATGGAAACTTTGGATTGGAATACTATGAGGGACCTGATCCCATCCTTTCCTTGAATTACTAAACTAAAGCCCTATATATCGCTACATGCATACATATGTGGCAAATAAAGTCTTCTAGAGACTTATCGCTTCCATCTTTTTCTTTGTTTTAAAATAGAAAAGTCCCCTTATTCAACTCAATGCTCCACATCCTCTCTTATCTAATTAAATCACTAAAAGGCCTAAATTACATTAACTTGAGACTTAGGAAAACTATTTCCTAAAAATACATGACCCCCTATGTCTACTATTTATAATGATTTTCCCTTGGGTGAATGCTCCTGCATTAGACTCATAGAATAGAAAGTATTCATGAACTCATGATCATGTGTCTTCTGATCATTGTCTTCTTGGATCTGACACTTTGTTCTGTATCTGTCCACATGCTTTCTTCCATTGTTGCTACTACATTTTTGTTGTCTTTTGCTCTATTTTATTATTCTTGTCAATCAGGTACAAGTTCTGATTGATCTTGCTTCCTGCTGCTACCATTTTCCTCCATTTAGTCTGCTTCATCATCATCTCCCACATTTATTCTATCTCTGTCTTCAGTACATCTTTGGACTGGTCCATATTGTAGTTCTTATTTCTGTCTCCTTCTCTTTGTTTCAATTTGTTGTTGTTGTCTTCTATGCTGACTCTAACTTTGCTTGTTGTGAGTCTTATGTTGACTTTAACTTTGTTTTCTTAAAACTTTGCCTATGTTTCTTTGCTGACTTCTCTTTTACTTTCTCCAACTTTTCATTTGTTTGCTGCCTCTCTATCATCCTTACCCTCTTTCATGATTGGATCATGACTCTTTAGCACTTTGTCCAGCAAATTAATTTCTCTATTCCATGGATTGATTTCTTCCATAGAATTCTCTTCATTCACCTTTATTTGGTTGTTCATTTGGGTCAAATCTCCTTCAGCATTTGCAACAAAAACTGCATTCACAACACACTTGTTAGAATAAAAGCCACAAGGTTGTTGTGCCTTGTTTCCCTTCGGCAACAATTCAATTTGATGCATTGTTTTTTCCTCCTCTGTCAGCACATCAATATGCTGATTTAAACTCTCAAAAGAATTCTTGAGACTGTCCATTAGTCTCTCTTCCATACCATCTTCTTCAATGATATCTCTCTGCTTTTGTCCACAGTAGTGAACTCCTTCTTTTGCAGTGTGAATCTGCTAAATTCTCATTATCACCTCCTTTCTCTTGTGACTATTATTCATGACAATTCTTTTGTCTTCCCTTTTTAGTAATTTCTCTTAAACATCTATCCATTGTTTTTCTAACTCTCTTCTTTGAAAATCCAATTTTCTATATAACTCAACAACTTCAATTGGAGTAGATTTTGGAAATTTCACACAATTCTCCATACCTTCCTTTGTTATGGATAGATTATCAGATATCCTTTCTGCTTTTGCTAAGTCTTTCCCATAGACTTCTTCTTCCTCAACATATTGTAGTAAATTTTCTTCTTCTTCACTAATTGTCTCAACGACTTTCATGGCAGCTTCTATAGGCTCATCCATAGACCTTTTCTTCTATATGCAGTCAAATTTCTCGTCTTTTGAGAAGTTTTCTTTGTCACCTTTTATTTCTAGCTCTTCATCTCCTGTGAACATTTCTTCAAATGGCTGCTTTTCTCCTACAATATATGCCATCATACACAAACTACCAATTTTAAAAACATAAGACCCTATGGTCCCACTTGATGGTTCAACCATCATATCTCCTTGTTGTTCTAAATCCTTCATATGATTCAAAAAATCTTTGATAGTCTCTTCTTCAATCTCTTCAATCCCTTCACCTGGTTGCTTGACATCTTTCTCCAGTTGTATATGAGATCTATCTATCTCATCTTTCCCCAAAACAAAATTTACATTTTGTTGGTATTCTTCCTTCATCATGACAATATCAACCAAACGTCCTTCTTTACATGTTTCACTTGCATACATACATAAATTGTTAGATTTAAAATCATTAGACCCCTTGGCCTCACTTGAAGTTTCAATCTTCGAGTCTTCATCTTCAATTTCTCCCAGAATTTCACCTTGTTCTGCTTCACAAATGGATTCTTCCATTTCTAACTCAACTTCCTTGAGTTTTTCCTTGAGCCACCTTACTTGCATTTGTTGTAGCCTTCTCTAGATCTCATGCCATTCCACTGGCTTCTTCCTCAATACTGAACCTTGTCTGTAGCTTTCCTCAAGCATTCTCCTTAATGAAATGAGTTGTTCTTTTAATTCAACAACCTCTTTGTCAATTTCTTGTTGACTCATTCTCATGCCATTTACCTTGTCATCTTTCTCCTCATGTCTTCCATTGTGGCTTCTCTTTGAACCTCTGCTATTACTATTAGTAGTAATCATCTTCTCCTCTATCTTCATGAGCTTCTCACTTATCTGCAACAAGCCTCTGCTATAGCTAGTCCTACTGGCTACAATCCTACCCCACTAAGTTCTCCTCACTCAATATTTTGGTAAGCATAGGCTCTCTATCTGGAAACTCTTCTTGAGCAACACCTTTGATCCTTCTAGGCTGCTGCAATCTCTCACTTCCTCTTGAGAACAATTCAATTTTTCTGCCTGTCCAATCTCTTGTTGGATTCTTTAGGCTCACTACCACTTCTCCTTGAGAGTATTCTCCTTACCCTACCTTAAAGAACACATTTGGTTCTTCTCTCATGACTTCTCTTGTTGTCACATGTGCATTGGTATAAAAGCACACATTCTTAATTTAAAATAGAACATAACATATTACCTCTCCTTCAAGATCTCAGCATGATCATTTTTCACCCATTCTTCTGCACTTTGAATGGATTGCACTTTGTTTTGTCTCCAAGTTCTCTTTCCTTCAAAACTTGCATCAAGTAATCTTTCTTTTTCTTTCCTTTAAGGAATCCTCCATTCCTTCTATTCCAAGCCTATGCTAGAACTACTATAATCTCCCACTATAGTATTTATCATTGAACACATTACCCTTTCCTATGTGCCAACTCCCTTTCGCTAAAACGTTTTCCTTTCTCTGATTTTAATTCTTCTTTGCTTATAGATCTATTGTGATACCACTAATGATGTAGGTGTCCCTAGCATATAACCATACTTAGCCAAAATGATGCCAAGGTTACCCAACATATACCCACAATATGCATATTAAAAATGCACCCACAATTTTGTCCTAGGTATTTAACTCTGGATGGAGTGAAATCTTCAGACCATAAATGGTAAAGGTCCCTTTATAAGGAGTCCTTTGTAGTGGAACCCAATCACCCTGCCTGAACCTTCCTATAGGGACTTATTAACCCATGAACCATAGTTTATGTCTTTAGTCAACTCATCAGCCACATATATATAACTTTCCCTCTTAACCTTTGGCTAATACATATTTAGCGTATAACCTTCTCATCGATGCTTTAATTCCCTTTTAAACCATTTACCAAGGAAAATATGCACAAACTTACCTTTCTCCACTTTTATAAGCCTTCACACATTTTCTGAGGCTAACCTCATCGCAATCACAATCGAGCTCTTCACGGCCTTACCACATATGTGGTTCATCACCCCTCCAACTTTCGATATATAACTATCAAAATCATTAGTCATTCCCTTTTAGCCTAAAAAGAATCATAACACTTTAACATGAAATACATCACATACACGGGAAAACCCGCTCGAACACAGATAAGGTGGATCTCAAATATTATGTACCGGCACTTATAAATGTCGTTTGGTCTCGTTCTTCACTATACTCACTAACATCACAACTCTTCCGATATCTGATAAGCCGATTCCTCCGAACTCTAATCAGCTATTGATATATCGGGTTTGGTGATATCAAAATATTGCTATTAGTCCTTCGTTATACACTGTTGCGAACCCTTTGGCTTCTCCAATATGCGATATGCCAATATTTAATCTCCACCGTCCATTTCAATCATTGATCCAATGCTTATCAATGCATCGTTGATTGGCCTATCGGCGTTCCACTCCTCTGCACTTGCCTTCTCCGATTACTCAATTATGCAATTAAATCTCAACCATTGATCTATGAGATCTAATGGTCGCTGAGCATCTAAGACTTCACCTCTCCGCGTGACCCTTTTACTTGGTTTTTTTTCACATTTCTTCAAGTTTTCTCTATAGTTCGTGTTTTCTAAAGGTCTTGTTCTTCTATTCTTTCGCTACTCGCTCTTCCTCCTAGGCTTAACTTCACCTGCTCCCTTGATTGCTATTACTACAAAGCAATTCTTGATCCTTCAAGTGGATTTAACCATCCATTACGATTCCTTTGAATCATTCTTATTCTCTACAGTTCTTCAAACTCTGCCTTCTGCTTCCACTACTCAGCTTCTTCTTAGTTGAACTCCTTAGTGAATTCTTTGATCCTTCAGCTGGATTCAATGACCCTTCTGCGATCCCTCTAGCTCAACTTCGTTCCTCTTTGTCCTTCAAAATTCTGCCTGCAATCATAGTTAGAAAACCTACAAATTCATAGTAAATCATTTATGAAATACTCTTAACATACTGACACAGTCAAGAATAAACTCTGAGTATATATTAATGTAAAAACAAAGATTACATCAAGACACTTCGGTCTCACATAGGCCTGATTCTCAACATTTGTGGCCTCCTACGTCTGCCTGTAGGCTTACATATATTTATATGGAAAATTTGGCTTGGATTACTATGAAGGACCTGATCCCATCTTTTCCTTGAATCACTCAACTATAGCCCTAAATCTCTCTACATGCATACATATGTAGTAGATAAAGTCTTCTAGAGACTTATCGCTTCCATCTTTTTCTATATTTTAAGACAAAAAAGTCCCCTTATTCAGCTCGATGCTCCACATTCTCTCTTATCTAATTAAACCACTAAAATGCCTAAATTACACTAACTTGAGACTTAGGAAAACTATTTCCTAAAATTACATGACCCCCCATGTCTACTATTTACAGTGATTTTCCCTTGGGTGAATGCTCCTGCATCATACAAACTAGTGACTTCCTATACTAAATGAGATGTATCCAACATTATATTTTTTAATATGTAGAGATCCATGAACCCACCAAAAAAATCCTCAATCAAAATAAACAATGGAAATTTCATTAATATTAACTTGATTATAGTGAAGCCTCACTGGGCCTAATTTATAGACGGCACCATGGTAACCTATTCATCACCTAATAGATGCTACTCAACCTGATTACTCTGTATTGGCCACCTCTACAAATGCTGAAAGGCTACAATAAATATATATAAAAAAAAACTAACTCCCTCTCTAAGGTCATGTAATGCCATCAAATTAAAGTGAACCCCTAAACTAGTCAACATCATCACCAAAATATAATTTTTGTCTGATTAGATGGAAAATTCGATAAATTAAAAATTCCCTACATGGAGTTCTTCCAAACATTAGAATACATATTCATGAGGTTCTCTTCCTTTCCAACCATTTCTTGTTCTAGAAACTCATTTTTGATGATTCCTCCGAGGTACTTTTACTTTGATGTAGACGGTGTCAATGCTCATGCATCAGCAAGACATACCAGTTTCGAAGAAGGAAAATACCATAACAAGCACCAAAATTAACAAACTCAATGCCCACGATGAGCATCCTATCTTCATGCATACCACATAAAAGAATTGAAAATACAAAGACATGATAAAAAAGAAAAATAATAAGCATTTTAAACCTATCAATAAGCCAGAATGACCTACAAGCTTCTAGCCTCCATAGTCAGTCTTAACAAAATGACACTAGAAATTAGTTATGACATTGAAAAAAGTTCAAAATTCTCAATAAGCATATAACCTCCAAGAACCCAATAACAAACTCCATACATAAGTGACAAAACAAACCATGTAAACATCTCCACAATATTTACACACATAAAGTAAGATTATGATATTCAAAACCAAAAACTAGAAAACTAGTGAAATCTAGTCTATTGAGAGGGGATAATTGTCCAAATTGTCTAATCCCATGTAGTTTCCACCAGGGGATCAATAGGGTCACTAGGAGGGTCAGTGAGATCACTTGAACCGAAATCTAAGGCAAGAAAGCTTTCAACCCTATGTCATCTTGAATGCACATTTTCGAAGAAGAAATGTAAATTCCTAACTGTACATATAATGTCCTCAAAAGAAGAGAATACATTATAATTCTCAACCTTCTTATCCTTTAAAATTAATCTTAATAAAGAATCTATTTGATGGTGAAGAGCCAAATAATTCAAGAAATGAAGCGTACATTTCCTGAATCTACGAAATTCAGGTACCTTGGGAATATCTTCATCAGTCAAATTTGAATCCAAATGATACATATAATCACCAAATTTTTTCAATTCTAAGAGGAGGATTTCCTTCCTTGCCTCTAATGGAACCGCATAAAACAATGTTCAAACAGATTCATAAGAAAAGGGGTGTATATGCTTATACCCAACATAGAAAAAATCTCCCCTCCTACTCATCATTCTCTAACTACGAGGCATGAGAATATTAACCAAAGAGAAAACTGGAAAATCACGAAGAGGAACTCTACCAACAAAACAAGTTGATGGACTTAGTAATGGACCTTGGGTTATAATGGACCTTGTAACCCAGACAAAAATATTAATAGGTCGTCACCTAATAGCCACCTCACACTACTAGACCCCAACAAGTTGTCAAATTCTGCACAACATATAAGAATAACACAATAATACTCCCAAAGTATAACTAGGCCGAAAAGCTCACATATGTAAAGAAAAAAATCATAATTGATACACAACCCAAATAAATGGAGGAATTTAACACATAGAAAACAACAAAGTAGCAACAATATGAAAAAAAACCAATACCAAAGAAAATACCCACTGTGACAAAGTCATCAAATAACCTTTAAAAAATGCCAATGATACTAAAGGAGCTAACAATGAGTAAAACCACCTTAGTTTACAAAATGCTAAACCACTTTAACAATTCGCACAAAATATAAGAGATAATTTCCTCTCAACTTGCAACCAAAGTCATATACAGGCCTCAAAAGAGCACCCCATATTCTGCAAACACCAAATGATGCCAAACAATGTGACTGAACTCGAATCCACTCAATGACCCAAAATCAACATCCACAGAGCGTGAAATCGAGCACAATGACGAGAGAAGAATCTAGAGGAAGGAGGAAGAGGATAATTCTTATCCTGTAATCTCACGCTCGACGTAATGGAACCACCCATGAACCATTATCAGGCATCTAAATTGAATAAACTGGTAGCATGTGAGCATAGGGATTTTAGCTAGAGATCACCACACCTCCAGTAGATGAAGGCACTTGTTATCCATTCTCCATGGTTTCCAATGAAACATTTATGTCTGCATAACGTTCCCCATTAGGGACAAACCTATATTTCTCCAATAGCCCCTATAGAACTTCAAGCCCTTCCACTGCAATAAGAGGAGCCCAACAATAATCCAATATTGAAACTCTATATTTACAACCCAAATTCACTAGAAAAATGCGATCACATTGATTACTCTCCAAGAATGTGTATTTATTACATAGTCCAATTTCCCAAGTAGACCACTGATTATTCCCACAAGCCTTTATAGCCATCAACTCCTAACAATTTTAGTAGAAGGTTCACCATCTAATAGACATTAGAGATATTATAAAGTAAGTTGCATATCCCCATCTACTTGTAGCAACTAAAAAAATTCCCATATTGCAATATGAAAACCCTTCTCCAATGCTAGGAAATCTGCAATATTATTTACGAGTCAACCCACAACTTTGAGCAAAGAGCATCATAATCATCGAGTATCAATCATGAAACACACCACCAAATTGGGGAATCCCTGGGTTTTCCTTAATAGGGCCATCTAAATTCGAATGAACAAAATCACTAAGAGGAAGTGAAAAATATACATTCAAAGATAAGGAAATCACCCGAGGAGATCTATTTGAAATTGTAAACATATTCTGTGACAAATTCAGTCATTTCAAAATCCCCGTCTCAACCATGTCACCTTTTGAATCATCCTCAAACCAAGAAATTATAAGAATGGTTTCACTGATATTTTGAAGAATTACCTCTTTAAGCACAGAACCTAGTCACTTATTATCTCGTAAAATCCTTGTGTTTCATTCTTTCCACCAATTCCAGAGGATAAATCCTATAGCCAATATCCAAGCTTGATTAACAATAGTGTTTTTTTTAAAGTAGAGAAACTCCATTGTGTTAAAGGTTCAACTAAATTGTTAGGAATCTTGTCATCAATACCAAAAGTGGCAAGAAGAAAAGACAAAACTTCCTTAGCAAACAAATAGGTGTGAATTAAATGCTCCATGGTTTCTTCAATATTTCTACACAGAGAAAAAGGATGGACCTTCAACACCCTTTATTCTTATTTGATCCCAAGTAAGGATCCTACACCTTACGAACAACGATAACAATGTCGATACTTTAGGCCACTTAAACCCCAACCAAACCTTAGTCTAAACAATTTGTCGTTCTTAACGTCATTTCCTTCTACAAAAAAATATGCTTCCTTCACAACAAACATATGTAAGGTCCGATTACCCTAGTGTAAGATGTCACTCTCCGAAAAATGAATATTTCTTTCCATAAGTTCTTGTTTGAATTCCTCCCAAGGAAAATCTTGTGTTCTATGTGGCCAATCATCCTAGAATTTCCACTTGCACAAGGGTTCATCATCATGCTCACTTTGCCAAAATTCCTCAACACACCCTCCTCCTAAGCTATATGTAAAAAGATTCAAAGAATGAAGGTTTACATTTTCACTAATTTATGGCATATATTTCCACACATATTCCTAAAAGTAACTTATAGCTCCATTCTGAATCTACCAAAAACACAATTTCATACTAATTGTTGATTTTCCTAAGCCCACATCCATATACTAACTAATCCACATTCGAATCACGTCTTGATCCTTCCTGTTACATGATGGTCCCAGCCCACGTAGCCCTCCTCCACGAACAACAATGCGGGAATTATGTGGTGGTTAGTAATGAACAACAAATTTCTTTTGGATATAAGTCGATTCGTCGATGGTTGAATTTATGGATACTATAATTGTCCTTTGTACCTATACAGATGATTGGTACCTCTGCCCTCTGTTGATTGCCAACTTTCCTCCCTCGGATTTCTCATCGCGCCTCGGTGTGGGCAATCAAACCCTCACTTGGTCATTTGCTTTGCACATTTCGTTTGGGTTCTGTATGCTCTACATGCTCGGTGGTTTCTGGAGGTTTCGACCTGGGGTTCTGTTGCTCGTCCTCTGACTCGGAATGCTGCTCGAATGTTTCTCCTCCTGGTCTGTTGACAATGTCGACTCAGTAAGGTCCGATCGCCTGTGTTCAGTTCTTGTCCCTGACTATTCACTGGATTTCTATGGTCCGCGGTTGCGTCTCTGTGCTTCCTATAAATAATTATATTAATGCTTGTGGTTTTTCCTCTCTCTGTCACTATATTCAATTATTGGTGGGAGCTGCTTCAGATGTCTATCCTTAAGGTTCTGTTCATTCCTCCTCGTTCTTAGGCAGGATATGGTGTCAACTTTCTCTGGTACCTTCGTCACTCACAAGGTATGTTCTCTGGTTCTATGCTATCAGCTTTGGCATTTCCTTCTCTCAGCTAGCTAATGTATCGACTCCTTCGTGACCAGGGTATTATGGGTGAACTACTTCGGCCATGACTCGCCAAGTTCAGGTAAACACTTACGTGTATTTGATGTCGTCCTGTTATATGCTTCGTCCCTCCTTACGAACCATTTGTTATTTCTTATGACACTATTTTGTGACTGCAGGTCTGGTCCCTCGAAAGGATTCGGGGCCTAGCGGCTTGGTTGGCTGCTCGAAGTGATTCGAAGCGTGGTGCCTTGGTTATCCGAACTTGTCACAGCTAGCAACGTTTCTATACTCTGGTCGCTTTTGTTTTTTTTGTTCAAGTCTTGTCGGGTTTTTTCAAGTCGGTGTGTCAATGGCTGGTTGTGCCGCTGACAATTGCAGTCTCGGCTGTGGGGTTTACAATTGCTATTTCTTTGTCTGGTGTCTGTAATTGTGTCGAGGGTTTCTAACCCCGTGTGGTATCTTGCCCCAACTGGTCAAGGAATTTGGCACGAAATTTGTAACTATTGAACGGTTTTTGGTTTTGACAGATATATATGAAATGAATGCACATAAATTTATGTTTTCTCTTCTGTATAAATTTAAATGTATAGAGCTATGTATATTCGTCTCTTGTGCATACTTGGCAATGTCTGAGATTAATTACTCGCTTGTCGTTTAATTTGGGTCGGGTCTTGATAATTCCGCTTGTAGATTCTTGTAACTGTAAGTGGTTTTTCGTCCCTCGTCTTGGGGGTTCTTTCGTGTGCTGTCGAGACTTAATTCTCTAGTTGGACCAACGTAGCTTGATTTACATATAACGATACACCTGTGAATTATGTCACACACAGAACTATACTGTACATGAAAGAAAAACGGATGTTATATTGTATAATAACTCCAGTTTAGAGACGCTCGAGAGGCTAGAGTGCACAATTTTTTTTGTAACAATCAATTTTTTCATTACCCAGCAAATCGAAAAAGAACTATTGTGTTCTGTTCCCCTTTTAACAACTATTAGATGATTGTGAGTTTCCCTTCAACCACTGTTGGTTATGTTTTGATTAGTTACATCAGTTTTGTTCACAACTTTTTCTTTGTCGTTCGTCATTAACACAAAGATAAAATTGGTTGTTTTAAAACTCTAATCCTAACTAATTATAATTTCTACCGTTCCTAATTACTGTTGAATTATTTGACTTAGACAGCTTAATCAAATAAAAAAAAAAAACAAACACATTATCCCTAGCAAATTTACTCCTCAGTCCCCTTTAGAGACCAAACAACCTTCTTTTTATCTTGTCATGTGGATATGAGTGGAACGCATTTTCTCGACCATATTTGTTTCCATAATTCAAATCAACCAGTAAATCACTACTACCATAATTTTCCTCGAAAGGACGTACTAATAATTGTTGGGTCACACAATATCATCTACCCATTTTGGAAAATTCAGTGTATCCCATCTGACACACGACCAATGTTAACATTATTCGAACCCCTCGAAATAGATTTCCTCCACTGAGAAATGAAAGCTTGCAGAACTAATATAGGAACATGCATAATCGACATTTAATAAATCAGTATAACCTGAAGCATAAACTCTGTGAGAACTAATATACCTACAAAATTCAATGTTTTGAAAATTTATGTTGGTCGTCCTATTTAAAAGATTTATAAGAAGATTTTTCCAAAAGGAGGTGCAACTCAGGTTTAAAACCAATGACACACCAAGATATTTGGAAGGCAGAGAAGCTCTCTGAACTGTAACATCTGATCCAAATGACACTGAATATTCTTCTTGCAATTAAAAAATAAAATTCAAGATTTTTCATTATTAACCAACACACCTGAAGAATCCATAAAAATTGAGAGTAAGGAGCTAAACTCTTTAGCCTCTTTGAGGGTGGGAAGACCAAAGAGACATACATCATCGATGAACGACTAATGTGTTAGAGGAAGATAACACCAAATAACTGTAACCCTTGTAATTGTCCTCAAAAATAAGAATTCAGAAATAGTAGACCCAAACCTTCGATACAATTAATGAATAAGAAAGGGGATAGAGGATACCCATGTCTGAACCCTTGCGATGGACTAAAATTTCCAGAAGGATAAGCATTGAGTAAGATGGAGAGAAAGGGCGTTCAGCTGAGAGAGCTCACCCACGCGATCCACTACCATGAAAAGCAAAAAGCATCTAAAAATTGGAGCAAATAATCGTAGCTGATACTATCATATGCCTTCAATAAATCAAGTTTAACTATCATTCCCGAATTCTTAAGATGTTTCACAGAATGAAGAATCTCCTAGATAACCACAATATCATCTGGTATTTTCCTACCTTCTATAATACTTATCTGTTTTGAAGAAATCAGTAATTTCATCAAAGCCTTCAATCGGTTAACAATAAAAGTGGATACTATCTTGTAAATTAAATTGCATAACGCAATTGGTTTGAATCCACTGTGAATATCTGACTATCTATCGTTAGGAATAACAGTAAAAAATGTAACATTCAACCCACTCCACATACCCCCCATTTCCGAGATTCTCAACAATCTCATGAATCTCGTGACCAAAAAAGTTCTATCCAACCTTCAAAAAATCATAAGTGAAGTCATACAGGCTAGACGCTTTATTTCGAGCCATTTCCAACACCACTTCCTCCACTTCTTCAACTAAGAAACTTAGGAATACATGTGGTAACCTTATTGATATCAGACCGATGATTGTACGAAGTATCTATCATAATGCCCTTATAAAATGCAGAGAGTTCCTCGTCAATATCATAATGTTGCAAATTTCTCTTCCCATCCCTACCATTCAATGAAAAAATTGAATTAGTATGTTGGTGTTGAATCATAGACATATGCAAAAAATTGAGTTTTTCTCACCATCGTTAGACCACTGTATATGATATTTCTTCCTCCACAATGTTTATTACTATTTTCTACGCATCTCTAACTTGTTTAATGTGCTCCCCTGCTCTACTATCAAATCAACAATACGCCCTTCAACAATCATTCTCTTTTGAATCTCTTGCATTTGAGATTACAGTAGATGTTTATCTTCAAAAATACTTCCAAACTCAATCTTGTTCCATAACCTAATTTTCTCTTTTATGGACTTAAGCTGACAAGTGTGCATTTTATTCTAACCTATAACCACCATTGTTTCCCACCATATTAGCGCTGTCTAGAAACTCGGGTACTTGCAAACAAAACCTCTCAAAATGAAAAGGCATATTACATTGCCTTTACATTAAGGACAGTTTAAAAAAGAATGGGGCAATGGATCGAGCCAAGAGAGGGCAAGATGAAAGATTCTATAACTAGCATAGCCATATTTATCAACCTAAATATGATTGATATAGACAGATAGGCTTATATTAAGCATATATATAAACCAAGCTATACAAATATTAACAAATATATTATTTTAATATATATATATTAATATAATAATCATAATATAAACTTCATAATAATAATTATTAATATTAATTAATTAATTATCATTATATTATTCACAAGAAATAAAATAATAATAATAATTAAATAAATCACATATTATATTAATTAATTATTATTATCATATAATAATATAACTCATATAAATATCATGATCCAATAGTAATTAGAAGTGTGATGAGTCAATTATTATGTGTAAATTTAAAAAAAAAACTATTTATATTAATGATTAATAAATATATGTATATAAAATGATATTCTTATATATATATATATTTATGATATTATATTAATATTATTACAATCATGTAAACTTATAATAATATTAGCCATATAAAATATTAATAATTTGTAATTAGTAATATTAATTGTTATTATTGATAATAGTAATAATAATAATTATTATTATTACAAGCTTTTATTAAGTCAACCATGTTTATTTTAGTATTTTTAATATTTATCTTAGGGTTTGTATACACTGGGTTTATAATATTAGTCGCTTTTGTTTATCATTACCTAATCAATTAATACTAAAAACCCAAGGGATTATGAACCAAAGGGAATAATATTAAACATAAGGGACTAATATTATAAACCCAAGGAATTAGTGAACCCAAGGGATAAATATTAAAACCCCGAGGGATTATGAACCTAAGGAAATAATATTAAACCCATTCTACTAATATTATCAACCCAACATTGTTAAACCCAAATATAAACACTACAAACACTAAAATAAACATGGTTTATTTTGATGGTGAGACAATCAATGTAACAATCCCTTGTTGATAATATAAACTTAAGGAAATAATAAGCCAAAGGGATTGATATTATAAACCCAAATTAATAATAAACCCAAGGGATTAATACTAAAAGCCCAAGGGATTGTGAACCCAAGGGAATCATATTAAACCCAAGGGAATCATATTAAACCCAAGGGACTAATACTATAAACCTAAGGGAATAATAAACACAAGGGATTGATATTATAAACCTAAAGGAATAATAAAATTAAGGGATCAATACTAGAATCCCAAGGGATTATGAATCCAAGGAAATAATATTAAACCCATTAGACTAATATTATAAACCCAACATTGTTAAACCCAAATATAAATACTACAAACACTAAAATAAAAATGGTTTATTTTGATGGTGAAAAAATCGTTGCCACAATCCCTTGTTGATAATATAAACCTAACAAAATAATAAACCCAAGGGATTGATATTATAAACCCAAATGAATAATAAACCCAAGGGATTAATACTAAAACCCCAAGGGCTTGTGAACCCAAGGGAGTAATATTAAACCCAAGGGACTAATATTATAAACCTAAGGGAATAATAAACATAAGGGACTAATATTATAAACCTAAAGGAATAATAAAACTAAGGGATCAATAGTAAAACCCCGAGGGATTATGAACCCAAGGAAATAATATTAAACCCATTCGACTAATATTATAAACCCAACATTGTTAAACCCAAATATAAATATTACAAACTCAAAAATAAACATGGTTTATTTTGATGGTGACACAATCGTTGCCACAATCCCTTGTTGATAATATAAACCTAACAAAATAATAAACCCAAGGGATTGATATTATAAACCCAAATGAATAATAAACCCAAGGGATTAATACTAGAACCCCAAGGGATTGTGAACCCAAGGGAATAATATTAAACTCAAGGAACTAATATTATAAACCTAAGGGAATAATAAACTCAAGGGATTGATATTATAAACCTAAAGGAATAATAAAACTAAGGGATCAATACTAAAGGCTCAAGGGATTTTGAACCCAAGGATATAATATTAAACCAATTGGACTAATATTATAAACTCAACATTGTTAAACCCAAACATAAACACTACAAACACTAAAATAAACATGGTTTGTTTTGATGGTGAGACAATTGCTGTCACAATCCCTTGTTGATAATATAAACCTAAGGGAATAATAAACCCAAGGAATTGATATTATAAACCCAAATGAATAATAAAAGCAAGGGACTAATACTAAAACCCCAAAGGATTGTGAACCCAAGGGAATAATATTAAACCCAAGCGACTAATATTATAAACCTAAGGGAATAATAAACCCAAGGGATTGATATTATAAACCTAAAGGAATAATACAACTAAGGGATTAATACTAAAACCCCAAGGGATTATGAACCGAAGGAAATAATATTAAACCCATTTGACTAATATTATAAACCCAAGGTTGTTAAACCCAAATATAAACACTACAAACACTAAAATAAACATAGTTTATTTTGATGGTGAGACAATCATTGTGACAATGCGACATTCAAACATGGTTGACCATGGTTTGCTATGATTGACAATGGTTGACTATGATTGATATTCTAAACGCAAATCAATAATAAGACGAAGGGATTAATACTAAAACCCAAGGGATTATGAACCGAAGGGAATAATATTAAACCCATGGGACTAATATTATAAACCCAAGGAATAAATAAACCCAATGCTTTAATATTATAAACCTAAGGAATTACTGAACCCAACTGATAAATATTAAAAACTTAAGCAATCATGAGCACCAAGTGATTGATATTACAAATATAAGAGATTAATAAAGATGACCATGATTGATATTATAAACCCAAGTTAAGAATAAACCCATGGTTGACCATGTTTGGCTATGATTGACAATGGTTTCCCATCATTGATATTATAAACCTACAGGAATAATAAACCCAAGGGA